>JAOXJP010241010.1:0-23200 GCA_025762735.1 Platanus orientalis | reverse complement strand
GGGGTGTTCAATGAGGTCCTTTTTCTCAAAAGAAAGAAATAGAAGGTCAAGGAGATCAAGAAGAATGGAGATTTTGGGAGGTCTGTGAACAGATATAGACCACTCAATTTGCCAATTGATGGGGCAATATTCACTTGGTCAAACTTTCTAGAGGAAGCTAGATTGCTTAATGGTTTCCAAGGTTTGGGAGGAGGTATTCTCTCCAGTGGAAGTCAAAGTTCAGCCACGGCCAGGTTCAGATCAAATGCCCCTTTTGCTAAAGGGAGGCAATAAATATCTGGCCAAAACATGTGGATGATGTATCTGGAATTAGAAGAGACAATGAGAGAGCGGTGGTCTTCCTTTGAGGTGGAGGGCCCTCCGAGACAATGTTTCAAGCTCAAGCTGAGGTATCAAAGGAGAAACTAAAATTGTGAAACATGGAGGTGTTTGGTCAGATTGATCGAAGTAAGGATAGGGCTTTGAAAGAAATAAGCACGTGGGACAAAAACGAAGAAGTAGAGCTTACGGAAGAGAAAAGAGAAAGAGATAGATCAAAAGAAAATTTTAATAGGCTTACAGCGATGGAAGAAGTGACGTGGAAGCCAAACTCAGGTGCAATGGTTGAAGGAGGGGGCAACAACACGAAATTCTTCCGCAAAATAGGAAGTTGTAGTAAAGGAACAAAGGGATAAAAAAGTTAAAGGTGGAAGATCTGACTCTAAAGGAAGACGAGACAATAAGGGGGAAGGCATTGGATTACTATAGAGATCTGTATATCGAGCCTTGGGATCAGCAGCTGAAGTTAGACAGGAAGCAGCTCTGAAGGATCTAAGATTATGAGGCAGATTGGATGGAATGCCCATTTGATGAGGTGGAGGTGAAGTCAGCAATGTGGCAAGTTAGGTAGAAAAAGCTCTAGACCCAAATGACTTCCTGATGACTTCTAAAATTATTGCAAAGTGTATGGAAACCAGATTGAAGGTGGTTCTCCCTTCGGTAGTGTCCCAAGAGAAAGGGGCTTTCTTGCAGGGGAGATCATACTAGATGGAGAAGTGCAAAATGAATATCTAGACTTTAGATTGAAATTTGAAATACCGGGAATCATATGCAAGGTAGAGATGGAAAAGACATATGATCACGTGAATTGGGGCTTCCTAAACTACATACTATTCAAGACAAGCTTTGGAGTTAGATGATGGAACTGGATGAAGAAAGCTAGTCTGGCTTCTTTCTGGCTTCATTCTCTGTACTAGTAAATGGCACACAAGCAAGGTATTTCAAGGTAGCAGGGGCTTAAGGTATCGAGATCTGGTTTCCCCCTTCTTTTCTTGTTAATGGTGGAAGCTTTGGGGGGCCTATTAGAGAAGGAAAAATCCTATGGTCTGATTAAGGGTTTCAAGGTGTGAGAGCAAGGACCAACAATATCGTACATTCAGTTCATAGATGAAACTTTCATCCTATGTAGTGACCCTCGGAGACAAATTAGGATGTTGTGGTTCATGTTAAGATGCTTTGAGGCAGTTCTGGATCTGAAAATAAATTTTGCCAAGAGCTATATGATGGCACTGGGAGAAGTGGTGAACATGAAAATGTTGGCATCAAATTTGGAATACAGGATGGATCAGCTTCTGATTACATATCTGGGGATGCCACTAGGAGCAATCTTTAAAGAACAAATATATGGATGCCAGTCGAAGATTGGATAGAAGCGATTAGCCAGCTGGAAGTCTCACTATTTCTCGAAGGGTGGGAAATTCACTTTCATAAAAGCTTCCTTAACAAGTATTCTCATATGCGTTATGTCTATCTTCATTATCCCTGCTCAAGTTTCCCAAAGGATTGAAAATCTCCAAAGAGACTTTTGGTAGATGGGACAGAAAGGATCCTCAAATCAGCACATGGTGGCATGGGAAAAAGTGTGCACGCCTAAAAGTAAAGGAGCAATGGGTTTACAGAGGATTAGATTGGTGAACAAGGATTTTCTATTTGAATGCTTTTGGAGATTTGTGTCATGGTTAAAAGAGTACACGCCTAAAAGTAAAGGAGGAATGGGTTTGTGGATGAAAAGATTGATGAACAAGGATTTTCTATGTAAATGGTAGTGGAGGTTTGGGATAGAAGGGTATAATTATGAAGGAGAATAGTGGACGCAAAGTACAGGTCGCAGACTAGATGAATCCTAAGGAAGAGGGGGACTCTCACAGGAAAGGATTATGAAAGATTTTCAGGAGTCCATGGAAGGAATTCTCTATAGAGTGGGGAACAGGACTGATGTATCTTTTTAGGAGGACAGGTAATGTGGGGAATCACCCACGGGGGAGATACTCCCTGACTTCTACTCTATTTCAGCAAACAAAAGGCAAAGGTTGTGGAATTCATGTCTATCATAAACAACAGGGTGGTATGGCAGCAGATCTTAAGGAGGACGGTGTTTGATTGGGAGGTCCCGGTGATTGTTGGGCATCTTGGAAGAGTGTTAAGTCTCACCAGGCTCATCAGACACAAGATTGTGGAATGTGAAGATAAAGGACTTCATGATGATTTGGGTATCCCATCCTTGTTTGTCCAGCCTTCTTCAAAGTTGGAAAGTTTCAACTTTCATGGCAAAAAGAAAACAAATATAGAGATTGCAATCAATGGCTGTCCGTTGGTCATTATGCTCTGAGAGAAACAACCAAGAGATGCAACACAATAGAGGGAATACCCAAATTTGTCGTAGGGTATTGCCAAGTATCTCAAAGAATCATCAAATTAATAACAGAAGCAAGAACACACTTTAAACAACAAAAAATTGATCTTTACAAACACACAAGTAGCCAAAATTCTTGGAATTGATGAATAGACTAAAGGAGAGGGAATTAAAAAAGTTTAGAATAAAAAAAGGTGGAGAAAAGAGGGGAAAAACGCAGAATGGCAGTTCTGGAGTTTTTTTATAGAATCTTGAAATTACCAAAATAACCTTTGATCGTGCATCAAAAAATTATGAAATTTAGAAAAAGAATGTTTCTTGAGTGGAAGAAGAAAGAGAGAAGAAGATGTTGGAATTTAGAAGAAAGAGAGAGAAATAAAAGAGAGTATCACAACTCAACCCTTAGAGAGAGAGGATAACAAAGGCCACGCTCATAACACACGTGTCAAATTCAATTCAATTTTTACTGCATAAATTTTTTTTTTTTTATGAATAATCTTTACTACTTTAATTCGTGTCTAGAGGTGCCTTTAAATAAGCTTATAATGCAAAGAAGATAGATATTTTCCTAATTTAGCAACTTCTACATTCCTAAACTTGCGACTCAAGTATTTCCTAAAACTAAACTACCAAAAACTTGACTTTCTAAAAACAAACAAAGACTTTCTGATTTCAATAAGACTTCTAAATAACCTAATGCGGACATTAACAAGATGGGGCCCACACTTGGCTTTGGTAAAGTCCACATATGGAGTGATTTATTAAAGATGCAATGTTATGTGGTTTAATAGGGTCTTATAGGGGGGTAACACTTATTTTATGTGTCCATTAGTAAGGCCAATGGTGCCAAGATGATGGTTGTTTTTTTTAGAGTAATTCTGTTTTTGATGTTTAACTCACTTTTTTTAGAGGGAAAAACTTGTATTTTCGGCTTGATTTTGGTGTCATTAGATAAATTATTCAGTTACCTTTCTGACAAGACCAAGATTAAGTAAATCCGATGTGATTTGGGAAAGTCATGACCAAATTACTAAGGGTCAGTAAAAATGGGAATAGTGTTTTTTTTATAAAGTTTTAAGTTTTAGTTGTTTTAGAAAACTAAGCTAATAAATTTAGGATTTTAAGAAGTTTCTAATTTTAGCAAGTTTCTAATTGTTTAAGGTTGTAAGCCTATTTAAAGGCAACCACTCCCTATAATTTTACAATGAAGTTGATTGATAAAAAAAACAAATATTTGTTTTCTCTCTACAAGAATGGGAATATTTCTCTCTTCTCCCAACTATAATGCTAAGATTAGAGACCTTGGTTGGTGATTTTCTCATAAAATATTGATGCGGGAGCATTCTATACAAAGAAAAAGAAGCTTGAGGACCATGGATAGGCCTGTGTATTGAGTCTAGTAGAGTAGTTTTGAATTTCTGTTTTTGGGGGTTTTCTATAAATTCTTAAGTTTAGGGAGTTATTTAAAATAAGGAAAATTAGTCCAAAATAGTAGGGAATTAAGAGGTGCACGACTTGCCGTCTTATAGGTTTTTTTTTATGTTTAAAGATTTAAAATTTAGGGGCCCCACAAGTGCTGGTCGTGTCCATCTTTAGAGTCCGTTTTTGGACTTTAAGAAAATCATGGAGGGACCCACATGGATTGTTAGTCGTACAAGGATGTGGGGAATTATTTTCATTCAAATTTTGACTAAAAATGGGACCCACAATAGGTTGTACGACAGCCTTGATATCTCCTTCAATTAAGAGATTTTTTTAAAAGATTTGGTGGGGTCCACTAGACCAAATCGTTGGCAAGGGAATCCCCCTGATAAGAGGAGATTTTATTTGCGGTGGGGTCCACTTTACTTAGTCAACAAGTAATCCTTGTGCAACTAAGAGTCCTACAAATTTAGGAATTTTATTATTTTAGGAAACCTAAGTTTTAGGAGAGTAATTTAATCTTAGCAAGCATATTTTTATTTTTTTTATTTTTTTTCATAATGATGTAAGCCTATTTAAAGGCATGAGTATTGATAATAAAGGAGTTAGTGGAAATCCCCAAAAACCCACATATAGACCACTAAATAAAAATAAGTGAGCCCTTATTTTGTAATTTACTTTAACTTGGCCACAATACCCATAACTTTAATTTCATAAAATTGGCTAGAAGAATTATTTGAAATGGGAAGTGCAACACGTGTGTGTGTGGAAATGGATTAGCGACCCCAATAGCCTCCTTCTTCCTCTCCTTCTCTCTCTTCTCTAACAAAAAGGTAAGCTCTTCTTTCTCTTATCTTCTCTTTTCTTTCTCCTCTCTTCTCTCCAATCTTTTTTTCTTTCTATTTTTCCTCATTATCCACCCTATTTCAGATATCTGAAACCAAGACCCTTCCCTTCTCATCTC
This sequence comes from Platanus orientalis, assembly GCA_025762735.1. Lineage (NCBI taxonomy): Eukaryota > Viridiplantae > Streptophyta > Magnoliopsida > Proteales > Platanaceae > Platanus > Platanus orientalis. The sequence continues at coordinate 18,143 of JAOXJP010241010.1, read as the reverse complement.
CTTACTGTTATTCCTGTAACAGTCCCAACATCTCCCTGAAACAATCAATCCCTGTGACACCTGCAAAACAGCCCTCTGTTCTGCCCAAAATTAGTTCCTGGTTAGGTCCAAACAATATCCATTTCAGTACCTAACCCGTCCCCATACTAGCTTTATCTCTACCCCTACATAGTCCCTAATTACCCCAATACAAACTTACTGTCATGCATCAGTTTTGTCCCAAATCTGAACCTTGTTAGCCCTATACTTCATTCCTTAACCTCTTCCACCACAATCGATTCCCTCTGTCAGTCCCAAGTTTTATCTACTGTCTTACTTCATAAAAGCCATTGATCTGTTCATTAGTCAACCTTCAGTTAGCACCAGATCAGTTCCAGATTTGTGCTCAAGTAATTTCCTATTTCAACCTTTAAACTGTCCTTATCGTAAGCCTAAAACAGTCCTCTGTTTTAACCAAACATATTATACTTACTCATAATCTAGCCTACCCAAGAGTTTCAACTCCTCTTTAATTCTCTGCAGCAAATCAGCCACTTCCTCTTGGTGTATCTTGCATCAAGTATCTATTTATTTCTCCTTGTTTACCTATACAAAACTTAGGTTGGTGATTTCCTAAGGTTGAAGTTGGTGATTTCCTCAAGGTAATCTTCTTCTTTATCTTCTTTATCTTCTTTTTCTTCTTCTTCTTCTTTTAAATCTCTATTAACAAAGCTTCAAATTTTCTGAAATTCTTTAATTTTACCTATCAAATCTTATTGGAATTTCATAAAATTTTAACTGTAGAACCCTTGAACACATTAGAAACCATCCTAAAAATTTCAGAATTTTCTGATGCAACAGAGGGGTATTTTGATAATTTTTGAGTTCCAAAATTACAGAAATACCCGTTTGGGGTCTTTACCTTTATTCTCTTCTTCTTTTCTATTCCTTTTTATTCTAACCTCTATTCTACCATCATATTTCTTGATTTCCCCTATTTTTTGACTACTTAATTGCTTTAAAATTCAATTCTTGAAATATTTTGCTTCCAAACTTTGAATCTCATAATTAATTGAGCATCTTGTAATCATTCTACATCCATTTTTGGTTCTTTCCCTTGTACTGCATCATAACCTCTCTAATGACACCAAAATCAAGCCAAAAAGGCAAGTTTTGACCTTAGAAAACTTGGGCTTAAATTAGTTTTGGGATTAGCCTAAAATCCTAAACTAACATTGGCTTTCAAGCCTTATTACAACCTAATAACTAAAACCCAAATTGGCCCATGGCATTATTAGCCTTATTATAAGATTAAAAAAAAAAAACACCTAAACTACCCTAACGATTTGGACAATGCTTGAGCCTATCCATGGCCATCAAGCTTCTTCTTCTTCACACCATATGCTCCCGCATCACCAAGCCTTCAACAATCATGCAGAATTCTCTTTCCAAGTATATAAATGAGCAAAGAAGAAGGTGGTTTTTTAGGTGCAACAATGTAAAGGGTGTTGGGATCTACAAAATGGGGGATCAAGTAGAAACTAGAATCATGTATTACAGAATTGAGGTGGTTTTGGGAGCTGTTTTTCTTGGTATGCCCCTTACCTCTTGGATCTTTCGATGGGAACTTCTCATCCCCTTTCAGAATAAATTTTCTTATTAAAAAAATAACAAAAACAAAAAAAAATTTAACCAGATTTCCAAATTTCCCCTGCATAGAAGTTATATGAGATTTGATGAATTGCAAAATCCAAATGGAATATTGGGTAGCACTCGAGTCGCAGGGAATGTTTTCTTTACCATATGGGCTGCCAGCTTTAATGAATCTCATATAACCCCCCTATATCCCCACATGGCACTCATGCATTAACCCGAGAATCTTTCTTCTTAGATTTTATCCTGGAATGATCTCAAACCCTATGACCTGGCCCCCTTTTATTATTGGCGGTGTGTTAAAAAATTGTCCATATCTACTCAGGACCAGTGGGAGAAAGTACTTCCACAAGAATAGAATGGCATGCCATTCTTCAGGGGCAACACAATTGTCTCCATTCTCCATTCTGAGAAACTGATTGTCGAAGGGGACTCTCAGACTATTCGAAGGGGACTCTCAGACTATTACTGATTAATTACAACAAGAAGATTACTACCTTTTTTGGTTGGATTGGAAAATGGTTCCTACGCGTGGAGATTATTTCATCAGTTTAAAGAGGCTGGGGGTTTAGCCTCAAGATTGGTGGCATCCGTTGTTTGGAGAATGATCAACCAATGACTTTGCAATTTTACTTGCTAAATCCATGTAAATAGGGATACGTTGTATGAGGTCATAACATGTTTTAGAGCCAATAAAAGAATTCTAGATAAAAACTCAAAATACTCTGGAGAAAAAGAAAAAAAAAACACTTTTGGGAGGAAACAATTAACATAACCAACAAGCACATCAAACTTGACAAAAGCAAGTACGACAAACCTTATGTGCTTGTTCTTCCTTCAGCTTCGCAACACGTATTCTCTCGGTTGACATTTCTATTTTCTTTCGCAAGTGTTCAAGTGCTTAAATTACATGCCATACAAATGCACAAACATAGCATCAATTAATTATGCATAATGACTAGAGAACTCATTGAATATATCAAGATATATAAAAAATATCCAACAATCCAGAAATTAATTAATGTGATTTAGCCAACCTGCTTTCTTAGGCCCAGCTGTGAGTTTCAGCTCCAATGTAAGATTTGCTAATTCTCTTTCAACATCACGAATTTTAGAATAATTTTCTTCAATATATCTGGCAATCATGGAGTCTATTAGAAGAAGGGCCAAACTTCCTAATTATGGAATTCTAATAAAACAGCTTAACATATACATGGAGAAGCACTAACAAAAATCACAATCAATTCCATATAATTAGTAGTCATTACCAGTGAATACAACATCTGAGTCCCAAGATCTAAACTAACCAAATGATATAGATTCTAAAAACACTAAAAGATAATTCCCCCTAAGACCAGCTTCCAAGCCTCCTGAATGTTAATAATGTGATTGTAGGAATACAGTGTATATGGGTAGAGTATATGTAAGGGTCCTCTAGTCTTTCTCATGTAGCAGGGCATACATGAAAATACTTAAGTCTTTTCAATGTATACTTGTATAGTCTCAATATATAAATAAAGTGAAGTATGTGAGAGAGATACACTCTCCACATGTATTTCTCCCAATAAATATTAAGCTTCTTCTTCTTCCTCTTCTACTTTTCACATCTACAATCCCTAATCACCAACATTATCTATATCAATGGACTTCTACTTAGTATTAGAGTAAGAAGATTGATCTAAAGACCTCAAAACTAGGAGAAGCTCACAGGGGATCTGCTGAACCATGTAAGGTAAACTAAGGCTCTAGTAGATCATGATTAATGATGAATTTTTAGCATGTATTCATGATGATTTGGTCCTATTTCGAGGGTTTTTGCAATTTCTAGACATTTTTGAAATTTTGCCCAGTTCTGAAAAATCTCAATGGTGTGATCCAATCAGGGTTTGTGATGCACTAAATCATTAGAGCTTGATGCGATTTGGGATTTTTGGCGTGTATAAACAAGTTTGAGTCGATTTGACTCAGGTTTTAGAAAGATTTGTGTAATTTTCTACTGCTAACGTACTGCCCAGCACCTCTGTTCAATTTTCTGGGTTTGAACTCGACTCCCAAGTTGTTATTCTAGTATTTTTGTAGATATGGTGACATGTCTTGAGATTGTTGGAGGCTTACGATCAGTAAGTGGCTGTCGACTAAGCCGAGTGATTTATTAAGGGTAAAAGGTTCAATCAACTATATGTCTATGTATATTAAGTGTAAGGAAGTGGTTATTTGTTGATCAAGTGTTCGATAAAGTGCTCCTGTAGCTCTGGCATATGCTTTTCTATATATTTTTAGTCTTTGCATATAATTTTAGAAATTGTGCAATCCCACATTGCGGCAGTGTAGTGTTTTGTCGTCCTGGTTAAAGGTTGCAACTGTTGTGATACTTGTGAGACTCTTGTTACATGTTTCTTGTGGATTGAGTGGTGTGAATCAGTCTTTTTTTATAGATAGAGTGGTGTAAAAAAGTCTCGGTTAAAGTTATAAGTGAATAAGAGAAAATTCCAGTGTGTCAAGGTCAAGCCAACCAGAGACCTGCTGGGATTCTCATGGTAGAGCCCAACAAGGATCCTTGAATGGCAGCTGTAGAGGTGGTCCTTGGCCTAGTGCTGGAAGGGGAATCTAGTGCTTATGTTGCTTTGCCTATGAAAAGCCTACATAATGTGTCACCGCCACCATCCCTTCTAGGCCCTCTGCAAGGGCTGGATTTAGGAGAGATGAGAGAATCACTTTGTTGTCTTATGGCCAGGATGGATTCCTCTTCTGGCGGTGTTTTTACTTCTTCAATGGCTTATGCAAGTACTCTAGCTTCTGCCTTTTGTGCCTCTACCTTCTCTTCAAAATTTCAAGGTTCGAAGTTTTGGTTTCGGTATAGGTTTTGGTCCCTACATATACAGAAACGTATTGAAGTTTCAGTGGATACGTATTGGAAACCATGGAAAATTTAGGGAAACTTTGGATTCTTTTTTATTTTTTTTATTTTTTGAAACTGCAGGATATGATAAAATCCTAGATCAAAATCTCGGGATCGGCTTGCCGATCCCAATCTCATCCAAAACCTTGAAGTATCGGCCAATCCCATGAAGGATCGCCCAATCCAGGCTGGATCAACAGGATCAGTCTTGGGCAATCCCAATCTTTAGAACCATGGATAAAATAAACACTAATATACAACTAGGAAACATTACATATACAAAACAACCATCTATGGTGGTTGTTGCAAACCAATACCCTCATGACATGTATTGTCGCCTATGGAAACTATAGAAACCTTGGAATCTTTGGATGAAACTATACTTCCCTCTACCTTCTTTACCTCTTCCCCACAATATAACCCTGCATGAGCTTATACATAACAATTTTGACTTCTATCAAACAATATAGAAAATATATATATTTTTAAAATTGTTATTAAAAATATAAAAAGTAAAAAAATGAAGAAAAACACAATAAAGTACTGCAAAACATAGACAATATGTTTCAAAATATTCTACATTGTTCATTGTACCTTTAAATTTTTTACATTTTTTCTATATTTTTTCAATTAATTATTATTAAATATATAAAAATATTTGTTTTGGCAAAGATTTACCAAATTGAACCAGTATGTACTATGTAGAGCATGGAGGGTGTTACAATATATTAAAAAAAAAATAGACCAAACAATGCCCATTTGGTCTGATTTTTCTTTTTTTCTTTTTTTTTTAATAAATAATTATTTTTCAAAAAAATCAACTTCATATAAGTGTAGATCAAGCATAAACATGTAATGTATAAAACAATTTTGCTAAACAGAGGTATAATTTAACATTTAACCAAAGTTCTAGTTGAACAATGGGGTTCCGACTTTGATCCTTCAATCCTGGGCCAAATCCTTGCTTTTGATATAAACAAACTCAAATGGAGTCCCAAAATTACTCAAAAGTACTAAAACTGAAGTTTGGAAAAATAAAATAGATTTTGGAGAGCTTTTTAGCAATAGACAAAAATGAATTTTTCAGTATTGATACGAAACCAACACAAAACCAATAAGAAACCTTAAAAATGGGTTTTTTTTATACAAAATATCCCTGTTGTCGCCGATACATATCAATAGCACTGATACATATCGGTGATACCAGGAATTTTTAAAACTTTGAGCCTCTTTCATTTCAATGGCCATCACAAATACATATCAAGTGAAACTTGAAACCATGCTTCTAGTCACCCCCGGACTATTGATTAGGGGGGTCTCACCATATGACTGGTATGTCTAAAAATTTTCTTCATTTCGCGTTTATTCTTTCCAAAACAAGATGCAAATTGCCGATGGCTCCTTGTATTATGTTTTTGGCATTGATATATTCCTCTGACCTCTTCCTTGTCTTTCTCCTTTGTGTTCCATGTTCCTAATTTTAAGTTAAACCTTGTATCTATTAGTCTTATTACCAAATCTTTGAATTGCAATGTCACTTCTTTCCCTTTTTATTGTGTTTTCTAGGACTTGGAGAATGGAAAGACGATTTAGTAGAGGCCATAAGGATTGTGGATGGATGTTCACATGTGGCATCTTTAGTTCAGAACACACCAGCACCTTCCTTTCTCTTCCTAGAGAGATCATTTATTTTAGTGGCATTATCGTCTTGGCTATATTTTGTTTCCTTTGTTAAAGAGACTATTTCTCATGTGATGCATTTTCATCTCAGATTTCCAATGCAAAACTTGCGAGTTTGCTAAGCATTGTAAAACTTTTTACCCTCCAGTACGAGCAGAAGTACTACTCTATTTGCTCTTGTTCATTCAAAGCTTTGGGGACCAGTCCCCATAGTCTTTTTGTTTGGCTTTCATTATTTTATGACTTTTGTGTATAGATTACTCCAAGGCTACTAGAATTTATTTGTTGAAATCCAAACATGAATTTTTTCAGCCTTTCAGTTGTTTCAAAAATTGGTCAAAACTTAGTTTGATATTAAAGTTAAGGTTCTTTGTTCTGATAATGGCGGTGAGTACTTGTCTAATGTTTTCACCTTTTATCTCGTTCAACATAGTTTCTTCATCAAACCATGCATCTAAGTAATCTTGGACAGCATGGTGTCACAAAGAGAAAAAATTGTCACATCTTGGAAATCACTCAACAACAACAGCCATATCCCAACTATTTGGGGTCAGCTTCACAAATCTTGTTCCGTCATTCCACTCTATTTAGGGTCATATTTCCTGTTAAATCACAAGCTGCCATGTCTCTCCTCACTACTTCAACCCAAGTCAATTTTGACCTTCCTCTTGTCCTAGCGCCTTTAACTTGCATCATCTCACTCCTTCTCACTGGCTCAATCATTGGTTTTCGTTGCATATGGCTAAACCATCTCAATTGAATTCTCTCATCTTATGACCTATTGGTGCCACACCTAAGTGATGCAAGATAGTATAGAGGAACCACAATTTGAAAGAAGAAAGACAATTCAAAATCTGAAAAATTTTGGGGCAAAAAGTGTGAAATGACCAAAATACCCCTAGACATGTGTCAAAAAATTATGTACTCAAACAGGGTGAATCTTAGGTCTAAGATGCACCATTATTCCAAATTTCAACAAATTTGGAGTAGGTTTGGTTTGTGAAAGTACATAAAAAATGTTGTTTTTGGTTTAATTTAAAAAAAAACGGATAAACCAAAAAATAGAAAGGAGAAGAAGAAAGCAAGAAAGAAGGAAAAAAGAGAGGGAGAGAAGAAAGAATAGGGGAGACGAGAAGAGAGGAGACTTACTCATGTAGAAGGAGAGGAGCATGGAGGAAAGAGGATAAGATAGGGGAAGCCCACAACTTCTACCCATAAAAGAGGAGTGAGAGAGAAGGCTGGGTCGCAACCCACAAAAATACCACATGTTTCAATTATTTTTAAACGTCTTTCAATTGATTTGTTTAATTGCAAATGTTGGGGCTTTAAATAGATTTACAATGAGAATAAAAAAAAATTAAAAAAAAATCTCTGTATTCTAGAACACGCATTTCATATTCTTATAACACTTTTAAACTAATAAGAATCCTTTAAAATAAGGAATCTTTGGTTGCCACAATTTCTTGGCTTGTTGGCCAAGTCATTGGGCCCCACAAGATCCCTTAAAATCTCCTAATAAAATACTAATTAATGGGGTTGTTTGTCTAGTCAACATGGCCCCACAAAAATCAAAATTATTCTCCAAAATCTAGAGTTATTAGGGCTTGTCAACCAACTATATGTGGGCCCTATTATTTGATTTTTCAACATTCTAAAAGAGGTATCCAACTTGGTTGTACGACCAACATGTGTGGGCCCCTCTTGTGGTTGTTTTTAGCAATCAAATAATTAAAAAAAAAGTGTTAGTCACATTCTACTAAACCCCTATACAAAGACAATTTTTAATTATTACATATGACTCCCTAAGGACTAAAAATTTATATAAAATTCTTTGGCCATTAAAGAGACCTTATTACAATTATAAAAATAAAAAAAGACACTTAAAATTACTCTAACTACTAGTTCAAAACGTAGGGACTATCCGTGGTCCTCTAACTTCTTTTTCTTGACTGCATATGCTCCCACATCATAAGCTCTCGTAAATGGATTCATTCCTAATTCTATCATTTTTAATCTTTCCACTCATCCATCTTAATATCCTCATTTCAGCCACACTCATTCTATGTAGATGTTGCTTGTTGGCTGCCGAACATTCTGCTCCATAAAGCATGAGTGGTCTTATAATTGTCTTATAAAATTTTCCCTTCAATCTTAGTGGTATTCATTTATCACACAACACTCCAAAAGCACCTCTCCACTTCAACTATCCAACTCTAATTCTATGAGCAACATCATTTACAATATCTCCCTCCTTGTGCATGATTGAACCAAGATTACAAAAATGTTCATTCTACGGTATTTCTTTGTTATCAATCTTAACTACTTCCTCATTTCTACTCCTAGTTTTGCTAAACTTGCATTCCACATAGTATGTTTTAGTTCGATTTATCTTAAAACCATTTGATTCTAAAAAATCCCTCCATAGTTCTAACTTGTCATTTGCCCCCTCTCCAGTCTTATCAATCAACACATCATCAGCAAACAACATACACCATGGAACCTCCTATGTACGCCTAGTCAACTCATCCATAACTAAGGCAAAAAGGTGTGAAATCAACAATGACCTATGGTGCAAGACGATTGTGATCGCAAACTCGCTTGTCTCTCCCCTGATTGTCCTAAGACTAGTTATCGCTCCATCATACATATCCTTAACTAGGTCAATATATATGCTTGGGACCCTTCTTTTCCAAAACCCACCAAATAATCTCTCTTTGTTATCTATCATATGCCTTTTCTAGGTTAATAAAGACCATGAGAAGATCTTTCTTCTTCTCTCTATACTTTTCCATCATTTACTGAGTAGGAAAATAGCTTCAATCGTCAATCTCTCAGGCATAAATCCACAAGTTTCATGTCTTAGTCGATGCTCAATCATTCTCTCCCATAGTTTCATTGTATGGCTCATAAGCTTAATCCCACGATAATTGGTGCAATTTTGAATATCCCCCTTGTTCTTATAGATAGGCACCACAATACTTTTCCTCTACTCATCCGGTATTATTTTTTACTTCTAATGATCTTGTCATATAGCTTAGTTAACCATGATAAGCTATCGTCTCTCACACATTTCTAAACCAGAATTGGAATACCATCTGGTCCTAATGCCTTTCCTATCTTCATTCTCCTCAAAGCCTCTTTAACTTTTGACACTCTAATCCAACGAATATACATATGATCTCTAACCTCCTGTACTCTAACGATTTCTAAACCAATATTCCCTACATGATCCTCATTCAATAAAGTCTAAAAATAGATCCTCCACCTTTCTTTAATCTCGTCATCTTTCACTAAGATTCTTTGATCCTCATTCTTAATGCATCTAGCATGATCTAGTTCTCTACATTTTTTATCCCTTATTCTAGCAAGTTGATATACACCCATCTCACCATCCCTAGTACTAACGTATGATAAAGATCATCATGTGCCTTAAATTTAGCATCACTTAAAGGTTTTTTAGCTTCTCTTTTAGCATTTTTATATCATTCTAAAGTATTTTGGACTGATGCACTTTAAACTGCCGCATACTTGATGAACAGTATACCTGATGAACAGTATACCTTCCTGCATCCTCAGTTTCAAGTCTCCTCTTGAGCTTCTCTCTGATTCATTCTTGTGTCCTATGTTCTATTGTGTTTGTTATGTTCATGTTTCTAAATCTGATAAATCTAAGTTGGACCCCAAAGACCTTAAGTGCATCTTCCTTGGGAATGCTCCAAGTCAAAAAGGGTATAAACTCTATCATCCCTTCTGATGCATACATCATCCCTCAAGAAGGTACATTCCAAGTGTATCAGAGGAGGAAGAAGAGGAGGGGCAGCCCATAGCTTTGGTTCAAGTAGGGGTCCCCACTCTCTTGGACATGTGGCAGCTCATGGAGCCTTGGAGAGATGGCTCATGGATACTTGGAGGACACGACACAGCCCATGTGTCACTGAATTTCAGCTTTTAGCTATTATTAGTTTACTTGTTCAGTTCTTTATTTTATGCACAACTTGTAAGGATTTATGGAACTTTATTAAATGTAGGAGGGGGGTAATTGTTAGTTTTTATTTTAGATGGGGAGTTCATGGTTACTTCATAAAACGTTGGTTGTGTTTTGTAATTCCTGAGTGGGTGAAGACTTTATAAACCTTCCCACCCATTTAGAAATGGTATTGATGAATTATTATGAAGAAAATTTGTTGGTTTCTTGCATATTCACAGCTTGGGTTCTCCTTTGTGTGTGCTGAAGCATCAACTAGGAGTGGAGGCCTTTTAGGAGGTTCGTGCATCTAGGTGGAGGGTTAGGACCTATCTTTTATTTCCCATCTTCTTCTTCCTTATTCTTTATTCTTCTTCTCCTTGCTTTCTTTGTGCGTTTACTTGCTGTTTTATGTGTTATTAATCCCACTTTCATCAAGGATTTTGCAAGATTCCTTCTGGCATTATTCTCTTGAATTCACAAATTTGATTCAATCATTCCCCAAGCCTTCTCCCATTATGTCCTTAAATCTTGATGGATGAAAATCAACTCCCAATCCCCAAGATCCACACAGCCATATACCTAGAAGAGTTCGTCTAAATTCTAAAAGCACCATCTTCAAAATCCAAGTCTCACAGCAGCCAAGACTCCCCCTCCCTTTCATGTATAATTTTTGAAATTTCAAGAACCAAACCCACAGTCCATGTGGCAGCCTCTCCCATGGGTTTGACCTCTCATTAACGTATGAGTTTTAGGTTCCCACCAATGCATATCATGTGGCAGAGCAAAGGGGATTAAATCCCCAATATCTAGGTAGGAAATCCAAACCCCACTCATTTAGTATCTTGCGGCAGATTGGGAAGAGTCCAACTGTTTTGGACTCTTCTATTTTGGTATTTTTGAAGTTGGACCAACTAGGGGCCTGCGACTACTACTTGGAAGCTTTCCTAGTATCTCTAAGATTCTGTGGTGGGTTTTTATTTAGAAGTTTTGACTCAAGGTAAGCTCCACACGTTATTTTGGTTGGAATAAAAGAGTCTTCACTCTATTGGATTCTTTATTATAGAAGATTTTGTAAATCTGAAAAGAGGGAAGTCATGTGATCTCCTGTGGGCCCCCCAAATTGGCTAAAGAATCTTTAATGAGAGATTTTTGAAAGGGGAAATCAGCAAGAGACTTCCCACACGAGTTGGAGGTCATCAAGAGAGTCCCTATCAATTGGGACTCTTCATACTAAGAGGAACTTTGCAGATTTTAGAAGGGGACTCATGCAATCAACAAGTGGGCCATACTAGTGCAACCTAGGTTCTTCCAAAAGTGGTGTTTACAAGGAGAATTCTGCCTCAGAAATCCCCACATGATGTGGATGAAATAAGAAAATCTTACTATTGTGGGATTCGTTATTTTAGAAGATATTTTACAGATTTGAAGAGTGGAAGTTGTGCAACATTATGTGGGCCCTCTTAGTGCCACACAAGCTTTCCTGTTACTTGCTTACAAGGAGGGAAACCTGTTCCACCAAGCCCACACATTTTTTTTGGCTGAAATAAAGAACCCAAGCTCATTGGGATTCTTTACTCTAAAAAGAATTTTGAAGATTTGAAGGAGAGGATTCATGCAACCACATGTGGGCCCACTCCTAGGCCACGTAGGCTTTTAATCAAAGGAGTTCCCCCTCTACTTTCTCTCTCTTATTTCTTTCTCTCTCTTCTCCTCTCTTCTCTCATGTCAAACTCTCTTTCTATTCTCTTTTTTTTCTTTTTCAAATTTTCTGCAGAAAATCTTCTTGTTCCTCATCTTTTCTCTTTATTCTTCTATCCTTTGCAATCTATTTCTTTTAACCACTTCTCTCAATTTGTTCTTCAGCTTTTATATACTTTCCCCTCACTTTTTCTCTCTATAAAAAATTTCCAGCACAGTAACAATTTCCTATTTACTTTTTATTTCTTCCATTAAAATTAAATTCCTGTCAAAACTAGCTTTCCCCTAACATTCCCAACATCCCTATATAAAAATCCCCAATTTTCATTTTCAAATCCTTTATTTTCTTGAAAATCCCCTTTCTTAAACCCTAAACCCACCCACTTCAGCCGCCCACCTTTATAGCCCTCCTTTTAAAAAAAAAAAAAAAAAATTCATTACAAACATATTCTACCACTTAAAATAAGTGGTCCGGCCAGGTATCCCCTTGTGTCCCACCTATTTTAGGTCTTCAAAATTTAAAAATCCAAATATTGGGGATTTCGGCCCCTTTTGAAATCTCTTGATTTTTTTTCTTTAATTTTCTTTGAATATTTGCTTCCTTTAGTCAACTCAACAATTCTTGTAGTTATTTATTGGTTTCTTCATTTATTTTGGTGGAAGATTTGAATTCTTGAATAATTTTATTAAAATTTCAGCATTATTGAAAACTCAAAATTCATTCTTTTCTTATTAATAAATCACTTGAAGTTTGTGTTCGTATTTAATCATTGTAGGAAGTTGATCCCATAGGGATCCTACATCATAATGTGATAGCTCTCATCATGTATGAAGATGATATTATAGTTACTAGGATCAGTGTGAAGCAAGTCACCTGAAGAGCTTCTTGGGAAGAAGATTGAAAAATTAGGATCTAGGACCTCTCCGTTACTTTCTTGGGATTGAAGTTGCTCGATCAAAGAAGAGTACTTTTCTTTCTCTGAAAAAATGTCCTTGATCTCCTATAGGATACTGGTATATTGGGATACAAGCCGCGTGAGACACCTACTGATCCTAATCATCGATTACAAGAAGATTAGGGAAATCCCCTTCTTTATAGCCTTATTGGTAACACGGTTACCTCCTCAAGATCAAAGGTTCAAGGTTGGGTAGCAAGAAGCAATCAAAAAGAAGATGAGGGAAACAAACTCATTGATGTAGGGAGATAACAAAGGCTAGTAGATAAGATAATCAATCAATCATTAACAAAACAAAACATCTCATATGCAGCTATTGTTGCCAGTCAGTTTGTGCATGCTCCCACTACTAGACATCTCGAGGCAGCATATCGTGTTTTTTAATACTTGATGAAGAATACAGACAAGGGCCTTCTGTATATGAAATAGGGTGACTTTAGAGTTGAAGCCTTTATTGATGTAGGTTGGGTAGATCATGGCAGATAAGTGATCTACCTCTAGCTATGGTACATTTGTTGGTGGTAATCTTGTCACATGGTGAAGCAAGAAACAACTATGGTGGTAAGATCAAGTGCAAAGGCTGAATTTCGTTCCATGGCATATGGAATATGTGAAATCTTGTGAATAGACAAGGTTTGATGAGAAAATTGGGATTTGGCACACAAGGACCAAGAGTTTATATTGTGTCAACAAGGCAACCATTAGCATTGCCCATAACCTTGTCCAATATGATCGAACGAAACATATTTAGGTTGATGGGAGATCAATCATGGGCAGGCCTTGGCTGTATAACTTAGATGTCACGTTGTATGGGAGATCAAATACATATGCATTTGAGTACCAAGGCAAAAGAATCAAGTTAATTTCAAGAGCACCAAAGGATGAGTTTGAAGGGAAGGAAAAGATGAGTAAGGGCAAGAATGTCAAAGAAAATAAATCTAAAGCCCTTCACATAATTGGAGCTAAGGAATTTGAGCAAGAACTTAAAAGGGAAACCATGATATTTGTTGTGGTCTCCAAGGAAGTTTCCTTTGATTCTACTTATAAATACCCTTCTAAGGTAGAGCCAGTCTTAGTTGAGTTTAGTGACATATTTGCTAAGGACTTGCCTAACAAGCTACCTCCCATGTGTGACATACAATACGCTATATACTTAGTCTCAGGAGCTACGTTATCAAACTTACCTCATTACCGAATGAATCCAACTGAGCATGCCAAGTTAAAAAGGCAAGTGGATGATCTATTAAGTAAATGATTCATTCGAGAAAATAGTCAAAGTAAAAGCCCATGTGCCGCACCTGCTCTCCTCACACCCAAGAAATATGGGTCCTGAAGGATGTGTGTGGATAGTAGGGCCATTAATAAGATTACGGTACGATATAAGTTTCTCATCCTCAGACTAGATGACATGTTAGACATGATGGCAAGTACTACAATATTTTTCAAAATTGATCTTAAAAATGGTTACCACCAAATAAGAATCTGACCAGGGGATGAGTGAAAGGCTGCCTTCAAGACAAAGGATGGGCTATGAGTGGCTAGTCATGCATTTTGAACTATCTAATGCTCCTAGCACGTTCATGAGGATTATGACACTAGTGTTAAGGCCATTGATCGGAAAGTTCCTGATAGTGTGTTTTGATGATATATTAATTTATAATATTACCAAGGAACGACATTTGGGACACCTGAAAGAGGTGTGTGATCTCCTGAGAAATGATAAATTGTTTGCAAACCTTAAGAAATGTGCATTTTTGACCCCCCAAGTTGTATTCTTAGGGTTTGTAGTGTCTGAGTATGGAATGTCCGTTGATCCTGAAAAAGTCAAAGCTATAACAAAGTGGCCCAAGCCAAAGAGTATACATGATGTACGAAGCTTTCATGGTATAGCTACCTTTTATAGGCGGTTCATTCGCAATTTTAGTACAATGATGACTTCCATTATGGATTGCATCAAGAGAGGGGAGTTTCACTAAACTAAATCAGTTACTAAGGCTTTCGCGGAGATCAAGTCAATGATGACTTCTATCCCGGTCATGCGCCTACCAGATTTTTCTAAAGTCTTTAAGGTAGCATGTGACGCATCTAGCGTAGGGATAGATGGAGTTTTAAGTCAAGAGGGTCACCCAGTAACCTACTTTAGCAAAAAATTAAACGAGGCTAAACAAAAATACTTCTCTTATGATAAAAAATTTTATGTGGTGTTACAAGCTCTAAGATACTAGAGGTATTATTTGTTACCAAATGAGTTTATCCTGTTTTCTAACCATGAGGCCTTGAGGTATTTGGGTTCTCAAAAGAAACTTAATTTTAGGCATGTCAAATGGTTGAGTTTCTTCAAGAATACAATTTTGTCCTCAAGCACAGAGCTGGGGTAGAAAACAAGACTGCAGATGCCTTAAGCCGTAAAATCGCCTTACTGCAGTCCATGAAGATTGAGGTGATTGGATTTGAAAAGCTGAAGGAACCTTATGATTCATATCCAGATCTTGGGGAGGTCTACAGGACCTTATTGAGCAATCCATCTGTGAGTCTACACGATTATGTTTTATAGGATGGTTATCTCTTTAAGGGTGCACATCTATGTGTTCCCCACACCTCAGTTCGTGACTTCCTAGAGTGGAAGTTACATGTAGGAGGTTTGTCAGACCACTTTGGCCAAGATAAAACCATTGCTCTAATTGATGACCGATTTTACTAATCAAGCCTCAAGAGGGACATGGCCAAAATTATAGAGCAATGTCGTACTTATCAACTGGCAAAACAAAGGAAATAGATTTCTGGTTTATATACACCTTTGTTTATTCCTCACATTCCGTGGCAAGATGTGAGTTTGGATTTCGTGTTAGGCCTACCTCGGACCCTTGGTAGCATGACTCCATTCTAGTAGTTGTGGATCGTTTCTCTAAAATGGCCCACTTCATACCATGCTCTAAAACCTCTGATACTTCTAAAGTGGAAAAGTTATTCTTTGATGAGGTTGTTAGGTTACATGGGGTTCCTCAATCCATTGTGTTCGATCAAGATGTCAAGTTCGTAAGCTATTTTTAGAAGACACCTTTGAAAAATGATGGATACCAAGTTACAGTTCTCTACTGCTTGTCACCCACAATCAGATGGACAAATTGAAGTAGTGAATCGGAGTTTAGGCAGCCTTCTTAAGTGTCTAGTTAGGAATCACCTTAGATCTTGGGATGGCATATTATCCACGGCTGAATTTGCATATAATAGTTTGGTTAATAGAAACACAGGTATGAGTCCCTTTGAGACTGATACTGGTTATAGGTCTAGAGCTCATATTTACCTCATTCCCATGTCAATTACCCATAGACCATTCGAATCTGCATCATCATTTGCACATCACATTCATTCATTGTACGAGGAGATTTGTAGGAAGATTATTCTTAGCAATGAGCATTATAAGCAGTCTGTTGATTCTCATCGAGTGCATCAAGAGTTTCAGAAGGGAAATCAGGTTATGGTGAGACTTAGGCCTGAGCGATTCCAACTTAGAGTTGCTAAGAAATTACATGCACGTAGTTCTAGGTAATTTAAAATTTTAAAAACAATTAGACATTATGTTTATATTCTTGATTTGCTAACTTAGGGATTAGCTTGACATTTAATGTTGAGGACTTAGTCCCCTACCATGCCATTATTTCTCATTTCATAGATCCTTTTGCAGACTCCACTGATATTATACCCCAGTTCAGTCAACCCACTCCACCACCACCACCTTTATAGCAGAGACGGGAGCAGGTAGAGGATATCTTGGATGAACAAACAGTATCCATTAGACAAGGGGGCTACCAAAAATACATTTTCAAGTGGAAAGACAGGCCTGAGATAGACAGTACTTAGCTGACCAAGGATGAATTACAGAGGGTTGATCTAGACATGCTAGAGTAGCATCGGAGTTTTATCACGCCAGAGGTGACTTCTTCTCACATGCGGGGAATTGATGAGGATACCATGCCACGTGTTGTTCATAAAGTCTATCAGATGAAGAGAGATCCTTTGACCATTTGGATGGAATAAAAGCAATTTTAGGTAGATTTATATACTTTCTATTTAGGACATGTGGGGATATGCTTGTATGAGTTTAGAGACTATTTTGTGTGATGGAAGTCTCTAATAATCTTTTAATTTTAGTTTTATGTTTAGTTTTATTTATATTTTGTAATAAAGTTTTTAATAGCTCACCTTAGCCCATCATAGTTCACCATAACTCACCGTACTTTTGATTTTCCCCACCGTAGCCTACCATAGCCCTCCATAGCTCATTAAACTTTTATACTTTAGTTTGTTTTTATTTGAGTGATTGTATGCCTATT
This sequence comes from Platanus orientalis, assembly GCA_025762735.1. Classification (NCBI taxonomy): domain Eukaryota; kingdom Viridiplantae; phylum Streptophyta; class Magnoliopsida; order Proteales; family Platanaceae; genus Platanus; species Platanus orientalis. Next base: position 977 of record JAOXJP010241010.1, on the reverse strand, counting down.
TAGAGCATTCGCATCCGGGTATGCAAAATAGCTTTTGAGCTAAAGTAGCGAGTGAAATTCACTAAAAAAAGACTACATCTGGTTATGCATTTTGGCTAAAAATATGCATGTTGCTATAGTTACTAGCTAAAAGTAGCTAGTGACTGTAACTAAAGTTATAAATTTAAAACTAATTTTTTATACTTTTTTGTATGACCATAGCAACACCTGTCTAGCATCTCTAAAAGTTGTCGGCTAACAATAAATATTTAAATAGATAGTTTTTAAAAGTTATCTAAAATACAGAACCGGATGTATAGCCTTATGTAAAAAAATTATCTAAAATAGAAAAAGTGTCATTTTGAAAAGGTAAAATAGATCAAATATGTCTAACCGGATGTGAATGCTCTTCTTCTAGGCCCAAGATTATGAGAATTAAACAATGAAGTTAAATAAAAAGTTTATGCTCTCTTGTTGGTGTCTACCTCTTCCAAGTCTTGGCTATTCTTAGAGCTTTCGTTGGTGATTTCCAAAGTAATAGTGAGTTGATGACTCTTCACTCAAGCTACCTATCTTCTTCTTTCTTTATTTTTCTTCTTCTTTATTCTTTGTTTTCTAGTTTTATCTTTCATTAAAGCTTGTTGTCCAGACCTAAAACCTACCATACATCTACTTGGTTGCACCTAAAAATTTATCTCCATCTTTAAGGCTTATATCCCATATACACCCCTATTGCTGCCAAATTTTTCCAGCAGCCCCTTACTACATCAGTTGGATTCAGAGAGAAAGTAGTTGACTAGTTGCTAGATGTGAAGTTAAATTCCCACTGTATGGCATAGGTCTATAGTCAATGAAAATAGATGTACATCCCACGCACATGAAAATCCAAAGTTGTCTCCATCATGCTAGAGCGGAAGCAAACCATAGCTGTTTTCTTATGGATTAACAATGTAATCTTTTCTTCTTCTTTTTTTTTTTTTTTTTTTTTTTTTTTTTTT
>JAOXJP010241009.1:0-37659 GCA_025762735.1 Platanus orientalis | reverse complement strand
AATCATTTTGACTAGATGATTGGAAATCTTTGATACCCCCGTCATTTGGAGTTTTATGATTATTTTTATTTTTATTTATTATTATTATTATTATTATTATTTTGGTTGGGGGGGGGGGGGGAGGAGAAGTTCCTGAATGACTGAATCAATAACAATATGACTCCATCCCTTTTCTTTTGTTAATCCCCTTTGCCACTTTGTGACTGACGAAGTCGGACAAGAAAGAACATGAAATTGTAATTCAAAGGTACTCCTAATGTTGGCATAACATCAAAACATTAATAACGAAACTCTCCTTAGAGATGCATTGAATTTATCTCATTTTATTTTCAGATGACATCAGAACATGAACAACGAAATTCTACGTAGAGATGAAATGGCTTTATCTCATTTTATTCTTACATAAACATACGTTGTTTTTTTAAGTCATCAAGAAGTGGTCATTAACTCAATTCTTTGTCCCAGCAATACAGACCCATTGACCCACAAAGATACTGTTGCAGTTGATATTAGGGTTGATCCCTAGGAAAAATTCAGTGGTCATGTCAAATAGCTGGGTGATCCCTACGCACGTATCCCCCTCACGGACTCCAAAAACCTTCTCACATTGCACTGTGGATTGCTCCTTTCCAATAAACCCCACTGTTCATCACAAGATCAAAGAAAAGAAGCTATTAGTGTATGTAGTAGTCAAAACCTTTTCAAGTCAAAGACCATCGTCTGAAGACCTTTATACCAAAGAACTCTTAAATTTGACAATGAACTTGAAAAAAAAAAAAAAAAAAAAAGAATCATCAGCTAGCTAGCTGTTGCAGTGCAACACTGCATTTGACATCATGCCTCAAAACACCAAGATCCCATGTTGGTGCTTGAGGCATAACAGTGGTTAGGGCTTTTATGGGGTCTATTTATTACTGAATTTAAAGATGAAAAACCCAAGCTTACATCCGAATAATCTGCCATCAGCCGTGGACACAATGAGAAGAAGAGAGAGAACCAGAACCAAATTGAGATAAATGGTCGCTGTGTTGGTTGTCTTGGCCATGTTCTTGCTTGATCACTAGGAACTCTTTGAGGGATAAATGAAACCTCTTCCTTGATCGTGGCTAAACTCATAAAACTCCTCATATATATAGTGAAGGGTCGGTGTAAGAGACGATCCTATAAGTTAAAACCCGTTCATATCTATGTGCAACAAAGAGGCCGGCTTCACTGTATCTTTTATTCTATTGTCTTGTAACTTTATTTAGAGAAGTTGTCTTTTCTTTAAACTATATGACGAGCACAAGGCACACTAATCCAGACAGATTTATGGAAAGTTTCCAAATGTGCAGGCCAAGTGCGCGTTGTTGTTGTTGGTGTGATCCATATATTTGCATGCAGGATATGACGCTTTTTATTGTCTCCAATATTTTATTATTCGGGTCATCTCCTGAGTGCACAAGATTTCTTGGACATCTCATTTGGTAGAACCACCTGAGGTCACCTTAAAGTAGGACTGACATTAGGGGTCGACACATCAACACCGAAAAGGTGACTTTTTGCTTTTTCTTAGATGTACTTCTCCTTGACAACCAAACAGCTCAAACATGATTTTCTCAAGAAATTTTAATGAGGAATACGAGAAAACCAGCTTTTCATGGCAACCGAAGAAGGCCCTAGGAGATTTCCTGGTCATGATGGAGTTCTCTTGTGAAAAAAAAGGGGTGGTTCTCTTTAGGTCAAGCTAGATGGATTCAAATGTTATGTTTCAACAAATGAGAGAATAGAACGGCTCTATAGTAGGATTGTGGTGTAACCACTAGGATAAACGGTTGGAGTTATATTGTCTTAACCATAGTTTGCTGACTTCCCAAGTCAACTAAGTGACTCAGCCGAGTTGACTCCACTCCTAAGGGTTAAGAGTCGAGTCACATGTATGACTCCTATAGGTTACAAACTTGGCCAAGTCATGGGAGTGACTCGATTGACTCCCATTACTCGAGCCGAGTCACATGACTTTGGCGAGTCTTGAATATTTTTTAAGAGATCTAGTTTTTAACTGTTTAGTATATTAGAAAAAGCCCAAATTTCTTTTTTCAGGTTAAACTATTAATAGTAGACAACAAACAATTTAAAAGTATAGATTGGATGTGATAAACTAATCTGTGTTGTGCTGTATCCTAACTAAATAGGTTGAAAAAATCAATGAACAAATCCATAACTATTGAATGTGATATGTGTATGCTCACTTTTACCAAACACATCATTCTATCATAAAGAATTAAAAATAAATAGAAAAAGCCTGCAAACATTATGTTGGTGTTCACTATTTAGGTATTGCATTACCCTCATAAATGGTATAACTATTTTTTTCTTAGAAGATTTGTAATTTTAATTGCTACTTGGGTTCTTGTTAATTGTTATGCTGAATTTTTACTATATATGCATATCTTCATTTATAGACTTATATTATCACATTAAGGTGTATGCTATTCTTCTTGCTTGTATGTGTTAAATTATTAAATGAGGTTACAATTGATTTTAATTGGCATTTGATGATATCTCTATAATTGCATTGAGTTTTCATATAGAAGAATCTTTTGAATCTTGACTCATGAGAATTCGGTATGATCATAATAGAAAATACTCATATTTATCATATAAATTAGCAATACTTGATCCAAAATATTATCTATAATTTTTAAATATTTGTATATTTTATAAAAAAATAAAAAGTGACATGACTCCCCGAGTTGATTCCAGTGACTCCCAAGTCGACTCCACTCATGAGCTGTCTGAGTCGAGTCAAAAATCCGAGTCGGCAAACTACGGTGTTAACCTATGAAGAAACCATTTTGATCCTGAAACTTTCCAAGAGAAAATAGTAGGGAAATAAGATATGATTAGAGCTGATTTACTTAATGTTATTTCACCATATTGGATGTGATAGGATTAGATTGTAAAGATAAAGATATGAACTTAACTAATCTCATCTAATTTTAATCCTATCATATTCAATCTAGTATAAAAGCACTAAATCCTTAATCTAACAAGTCTCTTTTTTTTTTTTTATAACACTTTAACAAGTTTCAAGTAACATTGACTCGGGCTTAAAAGCCTCAAACAAAACAAGCTTTTTTTTATTATTAATTTTTCTTTTTCCATCAAACCAAATAAGGAAATGGTTTTTCTTGTTTGAAAACCCTACGATAGATGAGCATTCGGATATTAATGAAACAAATGGCATCAACAGCAATGGATTGATGATATTGCAAGGATTAAGGAAGACAATGTATGAATATGAGGAGATGTCCGCCCATAATGGATGTCACTACCACTCTGGAAATTGATGACGACCTTATGGCTCAAAAAATAGTAAACAGGTAGAAAAAGAAAAGAAACAAGGAACAATCGGCTATAAACAACTTATCAATGAAATCAATCTACTTTGATACTATGAAGAGATTATCTTTATTTTTTATTGTTTCCATGATACACAATGCCTCTAACAAGAATGGATACACCCTGAAAATGAATAATAATAATATAACTTGTTATTGGAATCAAAATAATGATGATGAAGATGATACAACTAAAATGTCTATGTTGTGATTCTAATTGATCATTATGATATACCTTTAAATTATCTTAAATAAAGAAATTATCTGTCTCTCCTAAATCCCCAAGATTATAAGAGAGATTAGAGTTAACATACTTACTATATTTCAACACTCCCCCTCAAAAGGGACACTCCTAGACAGCTAATATGAGGGAACTAGGTGTGATGCCCAGGAAAATGTTTACGTCTGATACCAAATCTTTAATAAAGCAATTAATCGTCTCTCCTAAAACCCTAAGGTTATAAGAGAGGTTAGAGTTAATATACTTAATATATTTCAACACTCCCCCTTAGGAGGAACACTCCTAGACAATTAACGCAGGGGAACAAGGTATGAGGCCTGGGAGAATATTTGCCTCCACAAGGGGATTTGAACTCGCAACCTAAAACCTGCTCTAATACCATCTTAAATAAATCAATTAACCGTCTTTTTGAAAACCCTAAGGTTATCACTACAACAAAAATGGCTTTTAACAACATGCTTTAGGCAGCATTTCCATACAAATGCAGTCAAAGGTATGAGTTTAAACAGGATTTTGTGGTTTATACAGCGTGTTCAAAATGTTGGTTATGTGCCATCCACAAAAATGCTATATCCAGCATTTAAAATGCTGGCTATACCCCACCCGCAAAAACGACATAGCCAATGTTTTATAAACTCTAGCTATACTCCAGTACATATTTAGGGCTTGTTCTTCTTCGCCCCGCATTATCCCTCTTCCCGCGTTCCCTCAACCTCCCTTTCTTCCCATTAGGCAGATTAGATCCACAAAAAATGGCAGTTTGTCGATCCCCTACCGATGTTACGATTTCCTCCTCTCCTTTGTAGGAGGTTAAGCAGGTCACTGATTTGAGTTTGTCTGTGTAAGTCTTCACCATTAATGATGATTTGTGTCTGTTGGATTCTATAAGGGTTTTTTTTTCTTAATTTATTTTGGAGAGATAAGAAAGAAAGAAAGAGTGAGTGAAAGAGCGAGATGGGCATTTATGATGATATGCAAGAATCTAGCGAGGTTGATTGCAACGTGGATTCTATTGTTTGGGTTCGGTGGAGGAACGACTCGTGGTGGCCTAGAAAAATACTCGGCTAGAATGAGCTCTCTGCTTCTCATCTCATGTCGCCCAGATCTAGAACATCGGTCAAGCTCCTCGGAAGGGAAGATGCTAGTGTGTAAGTTTAGTGGCCATATTTTTTTTTACTCTATTTTTGCTTATTGATTGCTGCATGTTGATTGTTTGATTTTACTGAATTGTAGTGTTTTCAATTTTATACTCTATTTACTGAATCGGGTCATTTAATTAAAAACATTGTTTTGCATATTTTTGTGATATTACAACTTTGAGTTTACTTTATGAGGAATTGTAGGGTTTCATTTTACGGATTTTGATTAATGTATCCTAGCAGAATTAAGGTAGATATTGTCATTTTCTTTACTTTTGGGGATTGTTAAATTGGTATAAGATTGTTTATGGATTAGAGATATGTTATTTTGGTTTGTAACTTGTGGGTTATCCACAATAATTAGGTGAACATCAAATGAGGAATAACAAGCTTTGAACTTATGAAGCAAAAGTTAAACATCAAAGGGAAAAACCGGCTTTGGTCCCAAATTTCGAGTTTAAGTGTTGAAACTTGTGAAGGTGAAACCCTCATTGTCACCGTTTTTGAAATCATATGATCAGAGGTAAAAATCTCTCTGTTCAATTGTTGTTTTTTTGTTTTAACGTTTATGATTTTCTCAAGTTCATAGAATACAAATACAGATTCCATCTTTTATTGAAAGAGAGCATGAGTTTCGTTTTTCAACTGTAAGTAGCCAAATTCTTATCTTATCTATTTACGAACTTATTTGATAATTATTTTTTACTAGTTCTCTATTGTTTTCTGTAATTTAAGTTTTTATTTATTTGTTCTTATAGGTGGTACTTGAAACATTAGAGGGGATACTATTCACTAATCCGGCGGTGAGTGGGGATGAATAAGTCACTTTACAAAACTGTTAACATTGCTGAGAAGTTCTATATAAGATAAAAATGATGGCTTGCTGGCATGGGTGTTTAATCCAGGTGTTTTGTGCTCGTTATAGTGATGAGGAATATTTTCAAGTTAGATGCCTGGTTCTCTGCCAGTTTTAAACTCAAAGGTCATTGAGTTTGCTGTAAAAGTGGACCTTTCACTCAACTACAACCTATCTATGAACTAAAAATTTGATAGGAAACAGTACTTCTACCCTGATCTTCCAAAGGGTTATCAAATATTGCAATTTGATGTCCCAATTGTTACTGGTGGTTTCATTGAGTTGGATCTTCCCATTGAGTTTGGTGGAGGGCACAAGAAGTTTGGGATAACCAGGGTGCATATGGAAGAAGATATAGGGAAGTTGCTTCATTCAAGAACTAGGAATTACTGGCAGGTAATACATATGTCTAAAGGGACCACCCAATACATTTGAAGTATGCTTGTTTCTCAAATGAATGGATTTAAACTTATTACTTAGTCTTATAATACTTACAATTTCTTTGCTCTTAATCTATTTTTTAAAGATACTTGTAGTAGTGGTTTTTGGTTGAAAATTAGTAGTTGTTTTATAAACTTTTTGATTAAATGGGTCATTTTGCAAGTTGACTTGAATAAGGAAAGAGTGCCTTTGCTAGAGATTGTTTTTGAGCCTAATATTAGAAGTGGCATTGAGGCTGCAAAGTATGCAATTGAGAACAAAAGTTAGTTCGTTATTTGGGAGTGAGTAATGGCAATATGTAGGAAGGTTCACTTTGTTGTGATGTGAACGTTTCAATCCGACCGATAGGGCAGTCGGAGTTCGGAACAAAGGTAACTAACCTTCTAACTTAACTTGTATCTTCTTTATTGAAATATAGTACCTTAACCAACACATATTTCTAATTCTAAGATTAGGAAACATAGACTTGCAGTCTTGTTAAATTGGAATTTGAATTTCTTTCTTCTGTCATGGTTAGTTTACTAAATGGGAGAAAGTATAGCTAGGATTGAGTATGATATAGATATAAGGGAAAGGGTATGTGATTTCTTTGAGGGACTGCAACAAACTTACCCTTCCTAGTGATAGGGAAAACTCACCAGTGCAAACCGGAGCAAATTCCCTGCTATGGATTGTAGAATGCTTTATTTTAAATTACAAAGTAAAACTGATCATTTTTTTTTATTGAATGTCTTTTGTATTGTTATATTAGATGAGATGATCTTACTTTGATCATTAGAATCTTTGAGAAAAGCAGATCTTGGTAAAAGATCAAAATGGGTTGCTACTTCCCTCACATTTAACCACTTTAGTGAGCACCATGTCTTGCTTCTAAGAGACCAGATAGCAGAAATGGAACATTAGGTATGATGGATTAATTGGTCATAGAATGAAAGGCACAAGTACTCTTATCAAATTCAACCATTTGACATGCCCAACCTTTCTACAAATAAATTTCAAGGATTAAAACCTCAATGTTAGAACCCAACTTCATAATCCCAACCTCCCTACCCCCCCCAAAAAAAAAAATAATAATAAAATAAAATGTTGGAACTCAACTTAGTTGGAACTGATACCAAGTCAACTTTCAATCAAATGCCACTTTATTGAGCTAACTTGCTTGGTTCTGCTAAGGTAGGTAACAAGGACACTAATGTGAGTGTTGGGGTTCAACATGACAACTTCTTTGAAAACTATACGAGACATATAATAAATAAAAGTTAATATGTTAGTGTTTGATATGGACATTGGGTATCCATGTCCAACATGGCAAAAATTATTGAAAAAATGAAATATCCTTATTACATAGTTTGTAAGCTATGTTACTATTGACAGAATCATAATTTGTTTGATGAATAAAGTTGAATTAGTTAAGCTTTTGTAGAATGGACAAGTTATAAACAAGATAAATACCTTACAATAGTCTTCAACTTCTTTTGTTGTAGTAGAGGATTACCAACTATTTTGGTGTGCTTGTTGCATAGGTTTGCATCTAGGTTTGAGTTTGTGGCATTCTACTAAAGTGTATGGTTAGTTCTAATATATATATAACATAGATTTACTTGAATGAACTTGGGACATTGATGTCCATTTGGAATAGTTAATATGGCAAGTGGGTCTCTGTTTTTAGAATTTTCCTCCAATTTACCATTGGAGTTTGTTGTTTTTAGAATACAAACTAATAAAGGTTGGTGCTTAGTACCGTGTATTGATTCATTGAGGTGGATTTTTTTTCTTTTTCTATTTAAACATAATTTAGACAGTGTTTTAAAAAAATTGTCTATAGTGTTTTTTTTTTTTGATATTTAGACATATGTTAGCGTTTCCAAAACACTGTCCAAAGTATGAGACTTTGGACAGCGTTTTCAAAGCACTGTCTAAAGGTTTCGACTTTTGCCGACGCACCTCAAAACAGCTAAAAAACGTTGTCTATAGTTATAAAATGCATTTTCTGTTGTAGTGTAGTTACTATACTTAATAAATTTTAACAAATTAGCATCTAGAAAACCCTTCTTAAGTGAATGTTGTGGACATCCAACTTGGGGTGGCAAAGGGCTGGGTAAGGTTGACCACTAGGCCTAGATTAAAACTGGGTTGTTACTTAGGATTAGCCAACCCTAATCTAAGAAAAAATTAAAGGTTGTTGTGTCCTTCATTTGGAAAAGGGAAAGGAAAAAATGAGAGAAAAGAAAAGAGATATGAATAGGTAGAGTTGAAAAATGTTCAACCCAAGCCCAAGAAGAATTTAAACTGCTTTGAGATAAGCTCAATCTAACCTATAAAATTGGATAGTATTGGTAGCATGGGTCAAAAATTGCCACTAGCACTACACCCCACTCAAAATGATTAAGAAAAAAAAAGAGTAAGGATGGATTTTAGTAATCAATAAACTATATGTATTATGTAGAGCCAAATCACTTCACAATAACTGTTGGAATTCAATGAGCAATCAAACCATTGGAAACCCTTAGGTTAACGGTGTAAATGTGCTAGGCCAGGGTTAATTTTTGCTATCTTTTGGTTAAGCCCATATGTAAGCCAGACTTGATAACAATACATCTCTGGCTGGCTGGAAACCTCTGGTGAGAAGCTCCATTATACCCATACCTTGAGACAATACAAGCATAAATGGTATCAGTAGCACATCCTTACATAATTTTTATTATAATTGCAAATGCATAAATGTTTAAGATTTTATATTTCAGTAAATTGTCCACCTAAAATAGCTATTTAGAGAAATGCATTAAACAAAATATGGTATGTAGGGCTCTAATTTAGTGAAAAGGGTTGGCAACTTTGGCCAATAATAATTAGTTTTTAAGCATCCAATGTTTTTTAAAGAAATACATGATAAATAATGTAGTTCTATATGAATTGGTAAATAAGATAGCACCCAAAATTTGTTTTCACCTATTTACCCCTTTGCTCGTGGATGATATTTTGGGGGATTAAGTAGCAATGCTTTATTTATTTGGTCTATTGTTAAAGTACTACTTTATACATATTAGACATTTTGGGTAAAACCATGGCAAGGGTTCTATCATATAATTAAGGATGGTGTTGGTAGAAAATTTTCTTATGCAAGCATGACAGTGCCACATGGGCACAAATTTGTTTCTAACCTTGAACCCCAGGTGCCAAGTCAAATTGTGAAATTGATTGTTGTTCCTAGCCATTTGATTATCCACCAAATCAAGAGAGATCAAGCGATTACAATGGGGACGGTTCTTCCCTCTATAAGTTCTTTTTACCTCTAAATCAATGACTTTTTCAAAGCCATAATGTTGTGACAACAACATCAAATTAGAAGTTTGTTGAAATAATACTTTATTGAGAATCAAAGAACTTAAAACGTATTTAAAACAACAACATAAAAAATAATGATAATGGTGCCGTAATTCGGCTCAATAATGGCCCGGGACAGTGGTGCTGCTGCTGTAGAAACTTGGGATTGTAATGTTGCTACTGTAGATACCCGATATAGTGATGCAACTGTAAACCAGAAAAAATGATGGTGGTGTTATTGCTCATGTAACCACAAGAGATGGTGAAAATGTGTTACAACCTGTATACATGGTGAGGTGGAAGATGGTGATGGTGCAACCTATAGAGGAATTAAATTAACTCCTGTCAGCACCCAAATTTTGACTCGGGTCATTTGATAGCATAAAGATAGTATAACAGCATTTAGGCATCAGGACTCTAAGCACACTTGGCTTAAGAGGAGCAAACCTGGACTCTAAGAGGTTAGACATTCCCAAAAAGGTCTTTCTGGATACTCTCAATCGTGAATAAACCAGTCAAAGTACCTTATTACAGCCCAAATACACCATTTCAGGTCAAACCCTAATATCTCACAAAAGTATTAACAAGACTTTGAGGGTCCACATTTAAGAGCTCCACCCATGTTACCAACAAGTTTTCCACCTTTTGTAAGCATTTCTTTAGCAAAACATCACAAGTGAAAAAATTACTATTTTACCCTTTTACTTTTAAAAGCCCATAACTCATTATCTACCATTTAGATCACTGAATTTCTCTCCTATATAAGCCTTCTTGTCATGAAGCATCATAAGCAAAGAATTCTCATCTTCACTTTTTTTGACCCGCGGGCAAAAAATTACTATTTTACCCTTTTTTACCTTAGAGAATTTATCCCTAGACCCTCAAAGGATGCCCGAAGCCTCTCCTGTTGTCCGAATGATGTAATTTCAGATCCTATGCATCCCTGAGTCTCCCAATTCTAAAAAACTCAACATAGAGCAGATATTGTTCAAGAACGACGACAACCAATTTCTCAACTTATGATAACCCTGACTAAAAAATAACCCCTATAAAAGCTCTTAGAGATTCATCCAATCCCCGAATCTAGAAAGGTCAATCATTGTATCTCAGTCTCGACCTTAGCTTTAAATCTCCAGGTCTGAGAAGAGAACTCTGAAATCTCAAATCTTCCCCAAGGGGTCAAAAAGTTGTTTAGCTGTATTTTGCTCATATGGAGCCATAATGTTCTCTAAACCTCCAAATCAGAATCAATCAATGTCCATCTCCCTAGAATCGTGAGGCCTTCGAAAAACTGTAAAAGGAGCATGAACTTTCGTGAAACTTATCTGCTCAAATACTCCAAAAAGAGTAATAAATTACGTCTAAAATTAGGTGCTCAACCGACTCCTAGGAGTTCACCTAAATTCAAAAATTCAATCTGTCAGTGACCACCCCACAATAAATTCAAAACCTCCAGACTATCAAATCCATACTGAATTATAAAAACCCTATGGCTCAAATCATCATTTTTGCTTAAGCCAAGAAAAAACATTTTTTTTGTAATAGGCACACAGAATGCCCTTAAAAGTTCTCCCAGACTAGGAATCCAGTAAGGTTAAGCCCATTTTCTCAGTTTCACCCCTATCCTCAAAAGATCATTTCATAAACTCCAACTTCAAAGAATGTCCAACAATTCAATTCCATCAGTCATTAAGTAGCTACAGAAACTCAATCTCTCCAATTGACCCTGCTTCGAAAACCCTCTGACAACTGCCGAAGAATCCAGTAGCCAATCTGTTAGCTCATGTAGCTTCGAGACTCCCCAAGATCAAGTCCCCAAACATGACCTATAGTAGAGATTTACAGAGAAATTAGAAGAATTTTCAGTCCAATATTCTTTGATTACCCAAAAAAGGGTTTTTAACCCAGTTTTCTGCTCGGGCGTTGTAATTTAGCATAGTCAGAGGCTGTGGCGCACCTGGACCTGGGGCCATCTATCACTTGACAATTTCAAGATCATTTTTACCATCTTTCTTTTTCAAAGTACATATGAGAGCTTTTCAGGTTAAAAAACCTTGATTTCATCCCCTTGCCCTTATCATAATTTGATTCTGACTAGTCCAGTGCAACCAGAGTATCTACAACCTCAAAGAATGACATTGAGTTGGCCAACTTCTAAGCTCTAAAGCTCATGAGGTGTGATGGCAGAGAAAGAGTTTGAAAACCCTAAAATCAATAAATTCCATTAATGAGCTAAGACTTTTCAAACCTAGCTCATTAATGGCATTTAATGGATTTACACCTTAAGAGATAAAATGGCAGCCCTTGGATTTAAATCTTCCAATGTGCACCATCATCCCTCACTTTTGGATCTAAGTGTTGAAATTCAAATCCCTAGGGTACCGCCCATGTCCCACCAATTGGCATCTTGATACCTCCCATTGAAAATTGTAACCAATTGAAACCTAACAAATGGCATCTGCCACACCCCTTTGTCCACCTCACATATCCAAGTGAATTAGCACACTAACATCCCAACCCCCACCTTAGATCCTTTAATTAAATCCAACCTTCCCTTCAACCAAGTCACCTCGCATAAAAGCTTTAAACCCTAGCCACCCATTTTAAGTCAATCTTAGCCCTACACCTAAAACCTCCAAAGCTAATCCCCATCCTCCATTCTAGGTTAACCCTAGTCACACATTAATCTAAATTAGGGCTATAAATAGCCCCAATTTCATGCATACCTAGGTTGGCAACTAAAAACCCTGAGAAAAAAAGATAGAGAAAAGAAGAAGAAGAAGAAGAAAAAGAAGAAAGAAAGGAATTTTGCAAACCCTAGGCCACTTGGACCCAAGGTAAGCCTTAACCCTTTGTGTTTTACTAATCCCTAAGTTCATATGCTCATTTTACATGTTGTTATGCTTTCCAAATAGTGCTTATTCATTGCTTCAATTCGGGTTATATAGTAGAGGCTCAATAGCCTCTACTTGCTTTTATTTCTGAGCATGCCTTGGTGTCAATTGTTTTGTGAATTTTATACAAATCTGTTTGAGCTCAAATTTGAATATTTTATACTAGACATGTATGCCTATTAGTAGATTTAATTTTGTGATTTTAGGAGCTGTGGAAGGCCTCGACATGGCCCTCTAAACAAACCTCAAAATTTGGGTCTTTAGTGACCTAATTTTGTTTAATATTTGTGATTTTTAGTTTGATGTTTGTATGCATGATCTAAAGCCTAATTTTTTATATGTTGTTCTTATATAGTTTTCCTACTATCATGCACAATTTCACAAATTTTTCAAAGCCCTAAGGGCCTCAAATTCTAGAAATCCAGCTGCTGGATTTTCTCTCAGTAACTAACGCCTGAATTTTATGGAATTAAAATTCAGGCGTTGAACAAATAGACATCAAGAGTAAGATCAGGCATTGAGATTTAGGACCCACCCCAGGGAACCCTGATTCTTCTCTAGGCTGGTCCCATGGCTGCTATAGCCTCTGAAATTCAATCATGTGCACAAGCACCTCTGTGGACCCTTATTTTCTTTCTGACGCCTGAATTTAATTTTAGGCATTGAGAAGGAAATTCAAGCATTTGAGTGAATTTCAAGCATTAAGTCTGGGTTAAAAACCATGTTTTTCAAAATTGCTTAAGTGTATGTGTAACCTAGGTGCAATGTAAAGACCTAGGCGAAACCCTATCCGTCTAGGCCCCACATGTGTGATCCAAAAACCAAAGTTGGTTACCGACCCTAGCACCCAATGCCTAAATTTTCCCTAAATTAAATTCAGGCATTGAACATTCAGGAGTCAAACCAAAAAACTGGCATTAAGCCTGTAATAGATTACCAAGTAGCCTACTTTGGGAGATCATATCTCCAAATGGGCAGATGCTATGACCCCTAGGGTTGCACATCATAACCCTAAGAAACTTCCCCTAACCTAACCCAAGGGTCCCACAACACTGGGACCCCCTAAACCATCCTAAAAGACCACATGAATAGGCTGATCTAATCAGCTCCCAACGCCTGAATTTCACCCTAAATTAAATTCAGACATTGGAAATTCAAGCATTGAGATAAAATTCAGGCGTAAAGCCTGAAAGATAGAAAAATACAACTTCTTCCATTTTCTCCCCTTCATGCCAGGGTTGAACCTAACCCTAAAGAACTAACCAATGAACAATTAAAGGGGTCCACCATCCCTCTAAAGGCTTAACCCATAAGGGGTCTTCTGTAATTAGAATAGGTTAGCATAAAGGATAGTTTTTGAATTTTTTAGGAACCAATGCCTGAATTTCACCCTGAATTAAATTCAGGCGTTAAGCCTAAGAAAAAATCCAACAAATACATAACTCAGAATTCACAAAGTATGGGCATTGACATACTTTAAGACTTGTGTGAATGGGAGAAGTCGCCTTAAAAAGGCAGGTATTTGGGGTGCCTAACACCTTCCCCAAATGCAACCAAACAACTTACCCCCAATCTCAAGAATGTAGACCAGTATTAGGAATTAAACCCCTAGACCTTCGAGTCTAGACTTCTCCTCTTCCTCGAAGAGGAGAACCGATGTCCAACTCCATTGATTAACCCTGAGTTGTTGGGGACTACAAGCAAAGTCTAACCCTCCCGTAAAGGGGTTAGCAACCTTTAACGCACTGGCATCGTGCACTGAGGAGTGGGCCCAGAAACCATGGGTGGGTGGGGGCGTCGAACTCCTCCCCTTAGACCCCAACGTCCACAGAATGGAAACTCCACTGGGGACTCGTTTAATCTCCACATGTACAACTCTTGATTTATGTCAAAAACATGCTTTTACATTCTTATACAAATGCTCACATGTCTACTTGCTTTGGATTAGACTTAGGTGATTCCATTAGTTAGTTAGGATAACACTCCACCTTTAACACTCATTCCAATTTCCATGCATAGGATAGAGAACATGTTCACTTAGATAGTAGGTCTAAATTCACATTTGGACAACTTGTATGCAAACATCTCTATTATTTTACACTTTTACACAAAATGAGTTCAAGGACAAGACATTGCACCAATACATCACTCTCATGACTCCTTATCTAGGTCATTATCCACCAATGGACCGCCAATGGATTACCACATAGGATGGGAACAACGTTTAGGCAGTTGCTGCTATGTCAGCGCGGCCATTCCGAGTTACCTAAGCCAGTTACCACTCCATGATCTGATCTTTTTTGGGGAGGAGTTTCGACTCGTACACTTATCTTTTAGAATCTAAAAAAAGCATGCATATTTAGTCATTTTTAGGTTAGAGTTATTTAGGCTACACTCAATAGCTTAGAGGTCTATCTGTAGGGTTTGTTTGCCATGTCTTTGATTGATTTCTTGCATGATTGGCTACAAGGAGCCAGAAATTCATGTCTGATTTTATAAAATTAGTCCAAATTATTTTATTTAGATAACTAAGATCGGATTTTACCTTCTTATCTAAGTTTGGGTATCTCTCACCCCTTTTGCATAATATATGTAACACGATGGCATAGATTGCATAGACATCCCATAAATAAAACAAAATATAAACCAAACAAAACCATAAAAGTATAAAGGAAAATGAATAAATAAAAGTCACCCTCTAGTAACCAAAGTACATAACTAATCTGAGTTCAAAACCCTATCAACCACAAAAGAAACCTCAAAATGCCTAACTCATGTAGGATTAAAATAAACAACCCATCTAAAGTATCTGAATACATCCCTAAAAAAATAAAAGAAATCAAAGAAAAGGGTCCAATCCCCAAGTCAATCATCGGAGCTGCTACCTACATGCTTCACTACCCCCTTGCTGGCCACATGCTTCCCCCTCCTAGAATAAAAGCGGCCTCCACCCCAGAGGGAGGCATCAGTACCACAAACTCTGGAAGCACCCTGTCTAGTCCTAAGAGGACTATCATCTGTCTGTAGGGGAGGCACCTCCACCACACCACTAGGCACCAGTGTTGTATGCACCTCAGGCTCTCCCCTTATCTGCTCTCCCCTAGTCTACTCTCCTCTGGCTTGCTCTCCCTCAGCCTCAGTAGAGGGCATCTTGGTGTCCCCCGCAGTACCTTCTATATCCCCTGGAACGGGAATCTGTCTTTGTAACTGCAAAAAAAAAACACACACACACACATGTCAGAACCTTTTAAAAGAAAATGCTCTTAAAGAAAAAAAATGACCCTACTTCTTTACCTCCTCCACCTTTTCCTTGTGGCTTGCCTTCAGAGCTATGACCTCAGTCAAGTAGGCTTCATGCTTTTGCCCCACTAGGGCAAAGCACCTCGCTAGCTTCCGGAGGGCACTCAGGTACACCTCCCTATGAACCTGTAGTAAGTACACAAAGCTTTGTCAAAAACTTTAAAAAATGCATAAGTTTTAAAACATCATTTAAATTAATCAAATTATACCTGAGTCGTCGCCTCAGGGGGCACCTAACCCTCAAGGAGCTCGGCCTTAGGCAAGGGCTCTTCATTGACTCCACCCTCGAGGTCAGTCATAGTCACCACCTCTGGCACCATCCCTATCAGGTCAGGCTTAGCAGGAAGAACCTTCCTCTTCCTTCCCCTCCGATTAGGAGGTACCGGCTCCTCTGCGGGCTGTGCCTCGGATGCCTGTTAAAACCAAACAAGTCAAATGTTGTTAAAGATTTTGAAAGAAAAATGAAGCAAAGTAAAATAAACAAATATTCTGCAAAAACAAAAATGAAATCAAACTCACCTGGGACTTAATAGAGCCACCCAAGGGCCTGCAAGACTGAGTGGCTTACCACTCATTATAATCCTAGGCCCAATCCAAGAAAACAGAGGCATCAGTGCCTATCTCCCCCCTATCGGTCTCTCCCTCGATGTCGATGACCTGTGGAGGCGAATGTGAGACCACGAAGTCCTCTACTCCCACCCCGACTTAGCGCCAACACCTTTCCCCGAGGTACATGGTGACCTCATCGATGGCTACTAGAACAACCCTTTGATGAAACCAAGCCCAAGCTGAGATCTGGTCTAGGGTAGCCTCCTCCTCCAAAGCCCATCAAGTCCACGGGTGCCACTTGACCTACACAAAGCCCAATAAAAGTTAGATAATGATTTGCAAAGGAAATAATAAAATCAATTAAACAAATCAAAGCATAGTGTACTTACCTGGTCAGCTGTCAAAAGGTCCAACTCTCGTCAGAAGGTCGAGATAGGTTTGTGGACCTTATGCTGGGTATTTGAGACCTTCCACCTTGCTACATAAGGGAAAGGAAATACCTCCTCACCCCTCCATATGGGGGCTAAGGATGGAAAATGCTCATAACACCACACCTGCAAAATAGAAAATCTGGAGAGTTAATATCATCAAAATTTAAAATAAAGAAAGCAAAAAAGCATAAAAGATCGAAATTAAAAGAGTAAAAGCAAGCCATACCTCCCACAAGAAGCATAGCCCTAAGAAGGCGTGAAGGCCCTGCCCGGCCGAGATCCCGGTCATGTTGGAGTACATCCACCCGATGGTGGACCTACCCCAACTACTAGTAGCCATGAGATCCAACTTCTCTAAAGCTGACAGTAAGTGGAAGTATATCATGTCGCTCTTCCCACAAAAGATAAAGTGAGTCAACATATACACCAAGAAGGCGAGAGTGGAGAACTCAATCTTGTCTGGTGTACTCTGGTTTTTGGTCCACACATAATGCTTCCCGAACCAGGATGGAAGGACACCCTTTGTGCCCTTGTAGTACGCCACCAGTTGAAGCCCTATGCATCGAGCCACCAACTCTGGGTTAAAGTCATCCGAATTGGGTGGAGGCGTGCCGCCCATAGAAAGTTCGGTCATCAAGAAAAGGTCTTTGGGAGGTAGACCGATCTCCCGCATCGGAAGGTGGAAAGTACACGTAACGGGAGACCACCTCTAAGCCAGGGCCATCAATAAATCCCTATCTGCCTTTAGCACGGGCAGGCTCAAGAAAGGGCCAAAATCCATGGCCCGCACCCGGTCCTAGACGTTGGAGCACATACACCCCCACAATGTTTAAACCCTGGACCAAGAGCCATGACACTTTACTTTCCCCCTGGCCTGCAAGAGAAAATATGAAAAAATATGTTAGAACAATGTTTAGGAGCAAAAAGAAGAAAAAACAAATAAAAAAAATCAAAAACTACAATTCTGTCTCTTAGGCCTAATGCCTGAATTTTACGCTAATGCCTGAATTTTTGTCAACACCTGAATTTCAGGCTAAAACCTGAATTTTCAATGCTTGATTTTTAAAACATTGAAAATTTAGGCGTTATGCCTATAATTTAGGGTAGTGATTTTTAGGTGTTGGAAAATCCGAAAATCACTAGAAAAACTTGAAAAAGCCTATTCTAAATCATTCAAAAATAAAAAATAAAGCAAAATAATTTCGTTCAAATGATTTTAAACCTAAAAATACAAAGAAATCTAAAGCAATGTGTAAAATCAATTAAAAAAATTGAATCTAAAACAAGACATTCAAAGAACAATAAAAATTCATAAAAACAAGAAATAAATCCATAAACAAATCAAAAACGTACATCATCCATAATCGAATTCTTTCACAATGCCTTCTCTAGCGCCGAGAGAAGTGAGAAGTGGCGGCTTGATCCTCCTTAACGCATTGTGGTTGAGATAGAAGATGGATTTTTTTTGTTAAAATTAGAAAAGGAAGAAGGAAAAAGGAAGAACATTGTGGGGACTCTCCCTCTCATTCCTAATTAAAAATAGTAAGTTGAAACACAAAAAGACAAAAGGCACAACCACAGGCCATTTAAAAGTTGTAACTGCTCTGTTAAAACTGTAAAAGCGGTCATCATAATGCAAAACCAAAAGAGGTAAGTAATGTGCATGGACTAGGGGCTGATGCTTCAGTACCAAAAAGAAATTTATACTTTTTAGGGGTGCACTTATCACGCTTTTGGTACTGATGTTTCCATTCCATCCCTTGGTCCATGCACACAATTTACCTACCTTATTTGTGTGCTCAAAATCTGGTGGGGAGGGTATCAGACTGATTTTAAGGTATGCAAATGTTTAAGATGCGACCCATTCAATGACCACTTTCATTTTTCAGATGAGAGACACTAACCAAATTATGGGTGCCCATATTGGGTCCTTGGCGGTTGTATCCCGCTTAATGGAAGAAAATGTTCTGTCAAGGATTTATTGTCCAAGATGGTGTCTTGGACACCGGGGATGACATGTGGAAGAAAATAATCGGGGTTAGATGAAATTTCAAATTCCCACCCTTTTTTTCCACGTGTTGTCTCCTGGTGTCCAAGACACCAAATCCTAGACAGAACATTTGCTAGCCCATTTAATCTATCGATTCCATACAATCTCCCAGCCTGAATTTCAATTCAATTAAATTCAAGCGTTGAGACGAAATACAGGCGTTAAGCATTTTTGCCTGTAACTGTTCTAACGCTTGATTGTGACATCAACGCTTGAATTTTAATTCAATTAAATTCAAGGGTTGACACAAAATTAAGGCGTTAGGCTTAAATTCTGCAGAATATTGTTTTCAACTGTAAAATGACATTTTTAACCATGTGTTCATGCTTATGCTTACAGACATTGATCATAAACCTGTGCTATTGGATTTGTACTCCACCGTCTCCACGAACTTCCCCATGATTCTGACCCATAAGCCTAGTTACCTCAAAGGCTTCCATGCATTGGACATCTCCAAGGCCTCCCTACCTAAAGAAGCTATAGGAGAAAACCTACATTGCCCTTTTGACCTTTTATTAGAAAAAGGTTGGAAGAAGGTTGTTGACTTCACCGGCCCCATCAAGTTCAAAGCATTTACCTTGTTTGTCTTAAGACAACTCTTGCTATCATAAAGCCGACATCACATCAATGGCATTTTACTCGATATTTTGGGGCAACATCTACAGAATAAGACCCTCGCACCTATGATCATATCTGAGACTATCTCCAGTCTCTCTCATTGTGCCCGACAGCCCAGAGGTTGATTATATGGTTGTATGGCTTTCTTACAAGCCTGGTTATGGGAACATTTGTCTATTCTTGCATCCTTCCCAACCTATGTGTCTCGAGATCTGACTCCAGCACATATACATATCAAAAGCTGCCCCTTGCCAATTAAAACAACTATATTGTGTTATCAAAACTTGCTAGCTACTATGCTTCTTGAACATATCACTTGGCGAGTCAAATGGCACAAAGCACACTACCCACTTCTTGCAACTAAAGACCACACATACATGGTTATCACAGGAGTCCACCAGAGTACTCCCTATGTACCTATATGCGTCCTTTAACAATTCGCTCTTAGGAAAGATCTCTTCAATTTTCCCATGGTCTTCGAAGACATCTTCAAGCTTGACCATCGTACATCCAATTAAACATAGTCTACACTAGCCACTTTGTTGGACAGCTCGTATATCGGGATCACAGGACATCCACAGCTTTATCCTCAAAAGTACAAACTATGACATCTTCTTACGAACAATGGCTTTTACATAAGCCTCCTTTACAGCCTGCAACACTTGCAACATCCACTTCTTCGAATACGAGTCCATGCACCGAATCAACATCCTCATCATATACAAAGCCTTCTCACACTCAAGCCAAGTATGAGCAAGCACTAACAAACCTAGCCGAGGAGCAGACCTTACATGCCCAAACTAAGGCTGCCTTAGTAGCTGAGACACTTTGGCATAAAGAGGTCAAGATCTCATGCGATTGTACCCAACATTGGAACAAAACTCATGCTGAAATCATTCACTCCTTGAAAAGTGAGCTCAATGATAGTAGGACTTCCCACGAAGATTTGGGAATCGAGATAAGGCACAGCAACAACATGGCCTTTATACAAGATTAGTGGATATAGTCATGGGTTCACACACTGAGAAAATAGATCTTCTCCTTGGGCTATGAACCGGTGTCACCTCCACCACCAACTCCTACGGTGCCTGATCTTTAGATTACATTTTATGCTTTCTTTTCTGATGTATTGAGGCAAGTACCCCCTCCTTTTGTAATCATTTCTGATATGTATATATTGTACAAAGTTTTGTTTTCAAAAATCTTATAGTTAATTAAAGGGCATGAATTCACTTGTATGACATATGCACTTGTGAAAGTATTTGGCTATTTAAAATGAATAAATGCAAAGAATGAACCCTGCAAAATAATAACAATGAACTCCTTTTCTATCAAAATTCAGTTAAGTAAGCTACAATTTCTCCCCCAGAGACTTGACTACAGAAGAAGAAGGCACAACATAGCAAAGCCATGGCTAACAAGTTGATGCCTCCATCTACGGCAAGCTGTGCATCTCTTACCCTCCCAAGGGCATCCTCAAGAAATCCACCTCCTAGCAGGACGGGTCCCGAACATACCCTCTCGAATGGGTTCAAGTCCGAAGTGGAAAGATTAATGGGGGACTTCATGTCCTGGCATGGTTAGGCATGCACCCCCAAGCATGGTCAATCCTCTTCATCACCCCAAACCTCTCCACCATCGCTCAGCCAACCCAGCACCAATGAGTAGCCTCAAATTCCTAGACTCACTAAGTTCGAGAAGCTAATGTTTAAGTACTTGTTAAAGCAAGGAGGGCCTCATAGCCAAAATACTGTCTTCGAGCCACCACCACCTCCCAATACAGTTAAGCAGACTCCACCTCTGAGCCACTCATACACATAGGGCCCTATCTATGTCACGGCCCCAGTCCGAGCCATAACCACATACATGTAACCTGAACACCAGGCCATCTTCGATTTAGAAGAGCAGTATGGGCCATCGACATCAAGCAAAAAGGGGAAGGAAATTCTTGCTCCTCCTAAGGGTGATGAAACCAGTGCAAAGCTAGCCAAGCTTACGGCAGAAGTAGAATTGATGAAAGGAGGGCAGTTCCCCATCTTTATAGATTTTGAGGATCTCTGTATCCACCTCAGGGGTATACTACCACCAAACTTATAAATGCCAAATGTCAAAAAGTATTATGGTATCACCTATCCCAAGATGCAGCTCTACATGTACTGCAACGCTATTTTCAGCACCCAAATTTTGACTTGGGTCATGTGATAGCATAAAGACAGCATAACAGCACTTAGGCATCAGGACTCTTAGCACCCTTGGCTTAGGAAGAATAAACCGGGACTCTAGGAGGTTAGGCATTCCCAAAGAAGTCTTTCTGGATACTCGAGTCGCAATGAACTAGTCAAAACACCTTATTACAGCCTAAAATGCACCATTTCAAAGCAAATCCTAATCTCTCACAAGATCTTCAACAGGACTTTGAGGGTCCACATTCAAGAACCCACTCATGTTTTTTGTAGTTTTCTCAACCCCCATAAACCTTTCGTTAGTAAAGTATCACAAGTAGGAAAATTATCATTTTGCCTTTTTTACCTTCAAAGGCCTAGAACTCACTAGCTATCATTCAGATCACTAAAGTTTCCTCATCTATATAAGCCTTCTTGCCATGAAGCATTACAAATAAAGAACTCTCATTTTCACAGTTTTTGACCCGTAGGCAAAAAAATTACCATTTTACCCTTTTCATTTCCAAGAATTCACGTCACGTCCCTTAAAGGATCCCTAAAACCTCTCCCATTATCTGAATGGTGTAATTTCATACCCTATGCACCTCTGCTTCTCCCAGCATCAAGAAACTCATCACAGAATCAACCCTCATCAAGGTGGATAACAGTTAGCCTATTAACTTAGGTCAACCCGAACCTGAAAGGGACCCTTGAAAAAGCTTTCAGAGGTTCATCCTACGTCTAAATTTAAAAGGTCAGTGACCATACCTTGCTCCTGACCATGGCTTCAAAACTCCAGGTATAAGAAAAGGACTCCAGCATCTCAAATCTGGGTGAAACCTCAAATTTTTCCCAAAAGATCAAAAGATCATTCTAATCTTGTTTCACTCGTATGGAGCAAGCGTGTTCCCCAGTTATCCGAATTAGGTTTAGTAGGCATTCATCTCTTTGAAATTATAGAACCTTCAAAAAACTGTCCAAGGGACACAACCTTTCGTGGAACTTATCAGAGCGGATTCCCTCATTTACTTCGAAATGAGTGGCAATTTCATACTAGGGATTGGATGATCAACCATCTCCCGGGAGCTCACCCAAACTCAAAAATTCAATCTGTCAATGGCCACATCCTTATAATTCTAATACCTTCAAAGTATCAAATTCTCATTGGATTACAAAATCCCCATGTTCCCCATCGTCACATCTTATTCAAAATAGAACAGGCCATTTTATTCGTATTTGACACACGGAATGCCTTAAAAGATTCTCTAGAACTCAGAATGGGGCAAGGTCTGGGTCATTTGTTCGGTCTCTGCCCTACCTTCAAAAGATCATTTCACAAGATGGTACATTAGAGGAGGTCCGACAACTCAATTCCCCCTACCTTCAAGCGACTACAAAAACCCAATCATGACAAATAACCCCACTTCGTAAATCCTCCGATAATTGCCCGAGAATCCGATGATCAATCTATTAGGTTCTGTAGTTTTGATATTCCTCAAGCTTCAATTCTCCCAAGTTTGGTCCACAACGAAAATCTATAAAAAAACCAGCAACAACCCCTATCCTGAAATCCCCAGATGACAAAACAGGTGTCTTCTGTGCAGTTTTCAACTCGAGCATAGTAATTCGGCGTGGTCAAAGGCTATGGTTCACATGAACCAAGGGCCATCTTTCACCAGAAAATTTTTTAGATCAATTCTAACTCATTACCCTTCCAGAATGTATCTGTACACTTTTCAGGACGGAAAAACCCCGATTGTACCCCTGCCCTTATCATAATTTGGTTTCGACTGGCCCATTGCAACTGGAGTGTCCGGGATTTCAAAATCAGACACTGAGTTCACCCAATTCTGAGCCTGAGAACCACGAAAAATGGCCATACAGTAAAAATAAGGAGAAGTCAAAAAGTAATCATTACACTTTAATAAGTTAAAACCTTAGGTCACCTAACCCACTATTTGAAATTAAAGATATTCACACCTTAAGGAAAAATTGCCAACCTTTAGATGAGCATCTTCCCTAGTGCACACTTACCCCTCACACTTAGATCTAGGGGCTGAATTTCACATCCCTAAGGTCACACCCATGTCCCTCCAAATGGTACCTTGATGCCCAACCCTTGTTACTTTCAACTAACCTACACCTATCAAATGGCATCTAAACCTACCCCTCTTTGTACACCTAACCAATACATATAAACTAACACTCTCTCATCCTCATCCTACATTTGGTTAGCCCAAATCAATCAAAGCCATACATATCTTCAAGAAACTTGTCTAAGCTCCTTAGCACAAATGTCACCCATGCACCCCATGTTGAATATGAGCCCTCCACCTCACTTTGGCTAAACACATCTCCACCCTACACCTAAAAAACCTTAGAATTGATCTCAACCCTCCACCACATCACATTTGAGGGGCTATAAATAGTCCTAAATTCATGATACCTAGGGTGGGCAACAAAAAACCCTAATTTTTAAAAGGAAAAGAGGAAGAAGAAGAGGAATTGGCAAGTTTGCATCAACCTTAGGCAGGGTAAGCCTAAACCCAAGCCCAATTCATGCCCCCATCTTTAATATATGTCAATTAGTATATTGTTATGCTATCGATTTCATGCTAGGACTCTATTTTAACTCGGGTTACATAGTAGAGGCTGAGCCTCCACTTGCTTTTATTTCTGACCAATTGTCATGCTAAATTTATTGTGATTTTGGTAGAAGTTTTATGAAGTCCAAATTTGGCCATGTTAGACTAGACATATACATGATATGTTAGATTTAATTTTGTGAATTTAGGAGCTGTGGAAGGCCTCGAGATGGCCTCCCAAATAGACCAAAAAATCTAGGTCTTTTGAGACTTAGTTTTGGTGAATATTTGCGGATTTTTGTTTGAAGTTTTTATACATGATCTAGTGATCAAATTTTTATATGACATGCTTGTATATACTGCCTATTAGTATGCTTAATTTCAGATTTCTTTCAAAACCCAAAGGGCTCTAAAACCGAGAAATCCAGTTGCTAGATTTTCTCTGAGTAATTAACTCTCTTTTTTTAAGTGAATTAAAAGTCAGGCATTGAACAAATGAGCGTTAGGATAAGAATCGGGCGTTGGGATTTGGGACCCACCCCAGGGGGCCTTGATTCTTCTCCATCCCTATCCCACAACCAAAATAGTCTCTGAGATTCATTTCTATGCATGTGCACCTCTGTGGGCCCTTGTTTCTATTCCAACACCCAAATTTAATTTCGGGCATTAGGCCTGGGCTTAAAAAGTCATTTTTTATTTATTTATTTTGTTTGAGTGTGAGTCCACGCTAGGGTTAGTGTAAAGACCTAAGAGAAACCCCACCCCTTTAGGCCCCACTTTGGTGGCCCCAAAAACCTAAGTTAGCTATTGGTTTAGTAGCCAACATCTGAATGTTCCCTGAATTAAAATTCAAGCGTTGAACAAATGGGCGTGAGATCAACAAAATAGGCTTGCAATAGATGACTATGTGGCCCACTTCCAAAGATCATATCTCCATGTGGCCTATACCTAGGACCCCTGGGGTTGCACAGTACGACCCCATAAGACTTCCCTTATCCCAATCCATAGGCCCCACAGTGCTGGGACCCACTAAACCAACTTAAAAGATAGCACAAAGAAGCTGACTTGATCAGCTTTCCCAACGCCTGATCTTCACCCTGAATTAAAATTCAGGAGCCGTAAAAACAGGCGTTGAGGTAAAATACAAGCGTTAAGCCTATAAGATAGAAAAAAATAAAAATTTTCTTTTGCTTTCCCTTTCATTAGGGTTAGCACCTAACCCTAAGGAACCAATAAGTGAGCCAATTAGGGTTGTCTACCATCCCTTTAAAGACCTAACCCATGAGGGGTTTCCTGCAAATAGAATAGGATAAAATAAAGGATAGTTTTTGGACTATTCATAAGCCAACGCCTGATTTTTACCCTAAATTAAATTTAGGTGTTGGAAAAACGGGTGTTAGGAGTAAAAATGGGCGTTAAGCTTGAGAAAAATCTAGGAAACCTTCAATTCAATTTTAACAAAGCATGGGCATAAACATGAGATTAAGAGACTTGTATGAATGGGAGAAGCTACCCTAAAAAAGCTGGTATTTGGGGTGCCTAAGACCTTCCCCAAATGCAACTAAATAACTTACCCTAAATCTCAAGAACTTAGACCAATATTAGGAGTTAAACCCCTAAACCTTAGAGTATAGACTTCTCCTCTTCCCCTGAAGAGGAGAACCGATGTCCAACTTCATCGGTTAACCCTGAGTTGGTGGTGACTCCAAGTAAAGCCTAACCCTCTCATGAAAAAGGTTAATGACCTTTTATGCACCGGCATCATGCGCTAAAGAGCGGGCTCGAAAACCATAGCTCCCAAACACCGATGTCCACACTCCATTAATTTGTTGTTATGAATTAACAATGAGAAAAGTATAGGTGGACCAAGAGATCTCAATAAACATATAGGTCTGAGATAGGAATTATCCATAATAGACATGCTAGTTAAGTATTATGGATCAAGATTAATGACCATTGCATAAATGAACATATTAGAATAAATTTCATGCATTGAAGTATAAGAATTTGCATGATAGGTCATAAAGATATAAGTGACATATAGGGATATGCCAATTAAGATTAATATGTCACTAGTGATCTAATGATTTATATAATTAGGCATAAGATCACTAAAAACAGTCTATAAATGTGTTTCTATAGAGCACAAATACTTTAAGTGTGCTAAGGTGACTTGGACACACATATATATATGAGGATTCCATACAAGAGTAAATCCATCATGATCCGTATAATAAACAATTAGGGACAATAGATCGTGAATAGTCACATGCACACATATTAAGCTACATTTCCATATGCTTTTAAGATTTTGAGTTGCATTTGCTCAAGCAATGGAATCCAAGAATGTGAATTAAGATTTACCTAGTATGACTCCACACATGCTTGGACACTTTTTTTTTTTTACTTTGGTCAATTGATCTTTATAGATGATCAACACCTTTTATGCCATTCTCTTAGGTATATTCCTTGATTTCTAATTTGGATTCATTCCTTGAGCCAAGATCATCTAAATAGCCTTTTATGATCCTTCTAAGATCATTCCTTTAGGATTCTTTTAATCCTACTTGTAAGGCTTAGATCCAATCTGGATCATCTAAAGCCCTCTTTCTTATGGCCTCTATTGGGTCATCTTCATTGTCAAGATATCATCTTAACATGCTTTCACTCCAAGATAGGATGTGACTTCATCTCTCTTCACCCAAATCTTCTTAATCCATCTTTCTTGGATCTTGATCTCTCTTAGGTGAATCATTTTCTTTTTCTTTTGAAAGTGATTTTTTGGTTCTAAAAATTGATTTTTTTTCTTTAGATTTCTTGCATCTTAAGACTTTGGGGAACAAACTTGGTTTATTTCCTTAGCGTCTTGAGGACTTTGGGCATGCAAGGCCTTTTATCTCTTGATGCACCCAATTATAATATGACCATCCAATCCACAATAATGGCATTTGATTAGAGGTCTTCTAAAAGTTGAATCACAACTTCTATAGGTTGAGTCATGGCTTATTAATAGGCTAGGTGCTTCCTTTCCTCTTTCATGATAAGTAAAAGTTTTGTTCTTAAAAGAAGATTATCTTCCACCATACATCATGGCTTGTGGGAAGACATTGGCATTTTACGTTTCGCAAATACATTTATTGGCCCTTTTGTAGAAGGTTGGGTATTTTCGGAGTTAAACCCCAATTCTTTTCTATCACTACCTTCTTTGCCCTTTGTCAATATTTTCTCTAAATTTTCATTACCTTGGGCAAGAGGGCTAAGATTCTTCTTGTTATGCCCCTCAAGTTCTTTGACTTGATTAAGTAGCTCATTATTTCTTGCATTGAGCTTGGAGCAAGTGATATCAAGACTCTTTTTGTTTTCTTCTAGAGATTTGATCTTTTGTTTAAGTTCTAGAGTCTTGTTGGACAAGATTTCATTGTTCTTAACTAGTTTTCTCTTTTCTACATTTCTATTTATTTTTTCTATTTTTAAGAATGTTTTTGCCTCACTTAGTCTCATCTCTAGGATATTTATGTTTTCTTTTAAACTTTGATGTTTTTCTCTTATGTTGGAAGTAAAACAACTCAATTCTAACTCCCTTATTTTTTTATCTTTAGTTCTTCATTTTCATTTGAGAGATTAGAATTTATTCTAAGTAACTCACCCTTCTCGACTAGGAATTTAGATTAATTTTCATCAATGTTATGGAGTTTTAGTTCCAAAGAATTTATCTTTCCTTTTAATTCCTTTTCTAACTTTTTTAAATTTTCATTTTCTTGAGCTAGACTTGTGGTTCTCCTCTTAAATGCCTTGGTGGTCTTGTCTAATTCCATATATTCTATATAGAGTTGGTTGAAGGCTTCTTTGATGTTTTCTTCATCCTCATCTTCTTCTCTATCATTTTCAGATTCACCTTCATCAAGTGAATCCTTAGACGTATCATTGAGCACAAGGACTTGGGACCCTAGTAAAGTGTTTTCATCACTAAGTAATATTTCATCTCTTGATGAAATTGAGATACACCCGTGGATCTTCCCAATAAGATCCCATGCTTTGTTAGCAGTTCTCAACCCATCTATTCTACAAAGATCATCTGAAGTCAGGGTGTGATGGAGAGCACTTAGTGCTTTGAGGTTCGTTTCATAAGCCTCCATTTCAAACCTTGCCCACTCACTTTTGTGAGTGGAGAGTTTGGTGTAGTCTTCCACTACAGAACCCCAAACTCTATGGCCCATGGATTTTAGGAAGATGGTCATACGAGCTTTCCAATAGATATAGTCATTCCCATTAAAATAGGGAGGAGTGGAAATTGATCAACCCTCTTTCCTATAAATCTAATGTTCTTTTAGGATTCTTCTAGGATCTCTTTAAAGGATCTACCTCTAGGACATGGATCTTCCCACTTCGGTTGTTAGACCGAATAAGAGCAGCCTTGGTCTAATACCAATCGAAAGTTCGGTTTTATCCTAGAGGGAGTGAATAGGATTTCTAAAAATTCTTTTAATTGATCCCCACTTAAAATTCAAATTTTAAGAGTTATTATAATCCTTGAAATTTAAGGCACTTCAAGATATAATTCAACTATTGTAATTAAGAGTGCTATACAATGGAAAATCTTATTTTTAATCTTTTAATTAATTTAAGTCCCTAGTTAGTTGCACATATGAAAGATCATGTAAAAGATGCAATACATGTCATGTAGAGATAGAGAGAAGAAATAATTCACACCACAAGCAAACACACAACACAATATTTATAGTGGTTCGGCATTTAAGCCTACATCCACTCTCAAAGCTCACTACGGAGCAACTAAATTTTATTTAAATTGAATTACATTACAATCAAGGTTAAAATTCTAAAACCTACTACTTGCAAAGGCAAACTTTACTCTCGGTGTCTCGGGCAGGAGTGGTCTATACCCAATGTCTCTGGCGGTAGTGCTATGGTTTACACCTAGTGTCTCCGATGGGTGCTAAGGCCTCAATATAAAATAGAAATCAATACAAATTACCTCACAAGTCTTATGTATCACTTGATGCACATGAGGGTGGTTGCTACTTTGTTGAGCTAGTGTGCCAACGGATTTCATCAAGCTTCCAAGAGTGCCTCTTTGCTTCTTGGAGCTTGTCACAAGGGTTCACTTAGGAGTCAACCCTTTACCTTGCTTCCATTTTCTTGTTCTTCAAATGAAGAGTGCTAGAGAAGCACTAAAAGGCTCTTTGATCTTCAATCAATGCTCATAAGAGTGAGTCTTTAGTAGTTGGAAGGTGTAAATATCTTAGATCTTTTAAATCTCTCCTCTTTCCTTCTTTGTGTACAAGTGTGTTAGAGAGATCATTAGGAGTCTCTCTTATACTAATCGGGGATAAGCATAGTCATGCACCCTTGATATGGCATCTTTCCCAACGGTCAAAAAATCGTAGGTGTTGATATATTATATTTTTTGAATTTCTATGATGTCGGATCGATCCAACTATATCGGATTAATCTGTACGGATCAATCTAACATCCCTGGATTGATCCGATGTCTCAGTTTGATACACTTGAGCCTTGCTGGATTGATTCGGTAAGTAATGGATCGATCCATTAAGTGAGGATTGATCCGACATCCCCCTAAATTGATCCGACTCTCCTATTTTTCTACCATTTAACTCAAATTAATTCCCAACCCCTATAGGTCTATGCCAAAGGTATGAGAATGGTTCATTGAACTTTGTAAGGGACTTAAGGTTTCTTTAACCTATGTTTAGCACTGTGTTTACCCTTATATACCTTCATAAACCTTCTTTGAGCTTAATGAAGCTTGGGTCTTCAAGTCTTTGAACCTTGGCAACTTTGGGGATGGATCCATCATTGGCTTCAAGTGCTTGGAGCTTGTCTTCCTTCTTGGGAACCAAGATCACTTGATGATTACGAACATGACTAAGATATGCAATGAGTTCATGCCATGCCTAATCTACCATTCCATGTATTTTATAATTTATGGAATTGACAATTTACATTAAAAATCTCCCCCTTTGGCAATCTCATGACAAAACATAATGAAAAACATGGATGGAATACAATGAATATATGCAATGAATTTACAGACTCCGTGAAAATGCAAGAGTTATACATTTACACAAATAAGGCTAAATAATGTGTCTTGAAGTCTTGAACTCTTAAATTTTTGAACTCTTAAACTCCCCCTTGATATGTGCTTAGGCTTTTAGTTCAAGATCTTTGCTTAGATGCTTGGCCTCGTTACCTGCAACCACATTTGACAAATAGTACCTCTCTCAAGCCAATATAGTATAGTCAAATTAAAATAAACAAAATATGTCCAAGCAAGCACACTCAAGCAAGCATATGAGAGATGCAATAAAAATGATATGTGCATTAGTTCATTGCCTTAGTTTTCATTGCATTAGAGAAATTTTAGATTTAAATTTTCAAATTAGATCTCCCTCAAATGCATACTCAATGCATTACTCCCCTTATATCAATGCTCATATAGCATTCTCTCCCCTTATATCCATGATATCTATAGAATTTTCTCCCCATTTTTGTCATGAAATTGGCCCAAGGATAACAATTGAAGCAAGGAGAACAATCGAAGGATTAACAATATAAAAAAAGAGATGTTTTCCATTTAAATACTAAAATCCATATATATTGACGGTTACAAAAAGTGATGGATGTACAAAAATAGATCACTCATCCTCACAATCACTCTTCTCTATCCCCATCCGCATTCTCATCACTTTATGTCCGTAGATTAAGGGGACACTGGGATGGTGAGGGAGTTGTGAAGCCAGGTATACTCCAAGCGCTCTACACGAAGCTCAATTGCTATTGAGCTTGTCTACCATCTTCTCCCAATGGCTGATAATGCACTCTGATAACTCCTTGAGACCGACCAAGGTCTCTCTCACAAATGTGGGCACTAGGGGCTTATCCTAGGGAATTGGTGGAGCTGGAGGAGGAGGAGCAACTGGCTCAGCTGTTGGTGGTGGAGCTGGTGTGCCAGTTGTGGATGGAGCCTCTGATTATGCTAGAGGTGGTGGTGCTGCAGCCCTTGAAGATCCTACTTTGGAAGAAGCAATTTTCCTCTTCTTTAAGTGTGTCACCTCACGAAGCATTCCATAAATCGTTAACTGATCAATCTCAACACCTTGCTTTAGGATGGTGGCATCCTTGGGGAATGATACCCCACAAACCTCTAGAAGGTGTGTAATCATCACACCATAGGGTAGCAACCATGAAGCACTGAAGTTTTGTGCCTTAGAGATGATGATGTGGCATAGAATTGGTAAAATGTCTACCTCCTTCTTCATACAGTGGGAGTAAATGACATGCACCATCAGGTCTAGCATGTCATTGTTGTGTGTGGTCGAGAATAGGTTGTAGGTAAAGATGAGATTTAGTAACTACACTTCGAGTAAGCACTCAGTGTCCTGAAGCTTACTGAACCATGTCATGCCCTCAAGACCAAAGACATTTGAGATAGCTGCCTTATCAAGCTCCTCGGAAGGGAATGCCACTAGTTGGCCAGTGGGCCTAGCTATCCCGAGCAGAGTGGATAGTGCTAATGGATCAATATCCATCTGTGGACACCAAGGGGTCTACTTCAGCTCGCTGGGTGCCAACCCTCTTCTTCGATGCAAGGGTTGGGCTTTGATTTGGAGTTGCCACTAACTCGAGTTTAACCGATGGAGTTAGATGTCGGTTCTTCTCTTCAGGAAGAGGAGAAATCTAGACCCGAAGGTCTAGGGTTTAACTCCTAGTACTGGTATGTGTTCCTAAGATTTAGGGTAAGTTGTTTGGTTACATTTAGGGAAGGTGTTAGGCACCCCCAAATACCCTCATTTTTAGGTTGGCTTCTCCCATTCATACAAGTTTTAGTTGTATATCAAAGTCCATGCTTTATTTGTGCTGAATTAGAAGCTTGCTAAGTTTTATCAGGCTTAATGCCTATTTTTGTTCTCAACGCCTATTTTTCTAAAGCCTACATTTAATTCAGGGTGCAAATTAGGCGTTGGCTTATGAATAGTTCAAAAATTGTTCCTTAATTTGTCTTATTTTAATTGCTAGAGATCCCTCATGGGTTAGGTCCTTAGAGGGGTGATGCTTTGTTTATTAATTTGTCTTACAGGCATAACGCCTGGTTTTCCAATGCCTGAATTTTAATTCAGGGTGAAAATTAGGTGTTGGAAAAATTGATTAGATCAACACCTTGGTGCAATCTTTTTGGGAGGATTTAGTGAGTCGCAGCACTATGGAAATCATGGTTTAGGTTGAGGGAAGTTTCTTAGGGTTGCACTGTGTAACCCTAGAGGTCCTGGTCATAGGCCATGTGGAGATATGATCTCCTAAAGAAGGCCACATAGTCATCTATTATAGGCTTAATGCCTATTTTCTGGTCTGACGCTTGATTATTCAATGCCAGAATTTAATTCAGGGTGAAAATCAGGCATTGGGTGTAAACCAGCAGCTAACTTGGGTTTTTGGACCACCAAAATGGAGCTTAGAGGGGTGGGGTTTCTCTAGAGTCTTTACACTAACCCTAGGGTAGACTCACACTTAACCAATTTTTGAAAAAAATGATTTTAAGGCCCAAGCCTAACATCTGAAAGTCACTCCAATGCCTGAATTTTCATCCAACACCTGTTTTTAAATTCAGGTGTTTGGATAAAAATAAGGGCCCATGGAGGTGCGTGTGCATAGGAGTGATTTTCAGAGGTCAGAAATGCCTTAGGACAGGGTTGGAGGAGAGTCAAGGCTCCCAGGGGTGGGTCCCAAATCTCAATGCCTGATTTATCTCCTAATGCCTATTTGTTCAATGCCTAATTTTAATTCACTTAAAAATTGGATGTTAGTTATTAGGAAAAAATCTAATAGCTGGATTTCTCGATTTTAGAGCCCTTAAGTTTTTGTAAAAATTATAAAATTAAGCATGCTAATAGGGGATATCTACATAAACATCATATAAAAATTTGAACATCAGATCATGCATAGAAAATTTAAACGAAAATCAACAAATATTCACCAAAACTATGTCTCAAAAGACCCAACTTTTAGGCCTATTTGGGAAGCCATCTCGAGGCCTTCCACAACTCCTAAATTCACAAAATTAAATCTAGCATATCATATATATATCAAGTCTAACATAATTAAATTTGGGCTCAAACAGCCCTCTACAAAAATCAACATGGAAATCAGTTAAAAATAAGAGCAAGTAAAGGCAGCCTCTACCATGTACCTAAATTAGAACAAAGTTCTAGCATGAAATAGATAGCATAACAGCGTGTTAATTAACATATATTGAAGAGGGGGTGAATTGGACTTGGGTTTAGGCTTACCTTGCCTAAGGTTGATGCAAGCTTGCTAATTCTTCTTCTTCCTCCTCTTTCCCTCTTAGAGATTAGGGTTTTTTTGTTGCCAACCCTTACTTGCACGAATTTGGGGCTATTTATAGCCCCAAATTAGTGTAATGGAGGGTTGGGATTGAATTAGGGGTTTGCTAAGTGGAGGGCTAGGATGATGTCTATCCTAAACTAGGTGGAGGGCTAGGTTTCAATCTAGGTTTTGTTAGGTGGAGGGCTAGGATTAATTCAGCTAAAATGAGGTGGAGGGTGGGGATCTATTTGTGTTTGTTGGAATGGATTTATGAGGTGGAAGGGGAGCATGGGAAATTCCTTTTGAGGCAATTCCATTTGTTGTAATCTTTAAGGGTATGGCATTGGATAACAAATGGGGGGTTTGATTAGCTCTTTAGGGATTTGAAATTTAAAGGAAGGATCCAAGGGAAGTGAGTGAGAGAGAGAATAGGAAGATTCCAATCCAAGGGTTGCTAAAAATGGCTTAAGGATGTGAATACATTTAATGCAAAATATCTAGATTTTAGCTTATTTAATGACTATGGTTGCTTTTTAATTTTTTCGAACCCTTTCTCTGCCGTCACTCCTAGTGAGCTCTCGAGCTCGGAAGTTGGTCCAATTAGTGTCAATTTCGGAGGTCACAGATGTTCCAGTTGCACTGGTCCAATCAGAACCAAATTATAAAAAAGGTAAGGGGTGAAATCAAGGTTTTTTTACCTAAAAAGCTCTCAGATGTAATTTAAGAGGGCAAGATGGTAAAATTGATCCGAGAATGGCCCAAGGATAGATGACCCCAAGTTTAGGTGATTCATAGCTTCTAACTAAGCAAAATTATGGCACTCGAGTAAGAAATTAAGTCAAAAACCATTTTCTAAGTGATTTAAAAAAATTAGACAAGGAATGTTATTGGTTTTTCTGTAGAATGCTGCTTTGGGCCATATCTAGGGGATTTCAAGCTTAAGGAATCTTGGAGCTACAGGAGTTGACAGATTGGTCATTGGGTTCCCAGGCAGTTACTGAGAGTTTTTTGAAACAAAGTCGCTTAAATAAATTAGATTTCTATAGCTACTTGAAGCTGGGTGAAATTGAATGGCCAAACATTCTCTGAACTAAGAGTTTGTGAATGCTTTATTAAAGATAGGGGTGAAACTAAGAAAATGGCTCTAACTTTACTGCATTCTAGGCCTGGGAGAACTTTTAAGGGTATTCTGTGTGCCAAATACAGACAAAACGCATTTTTTCTAGGTTTGGGCAAAAATGACTACTTAGGCCATGGATTTTTTGTAAATTAATGGGGATTTGATAGTCTCGAGGCTCTAAATTTATAGTGGTGTGGCCACTAACTATCTGAATTTTTTATTTTAGATGCACTCTTGGGAGTCAGTTAAGAACCTAATTTTTAGACCTGATTTGTCGCGCTTTTTAGAGTATTTGAGGAAATCTTAGTAGATAGATTTTACAAAAGTTCTTGCTCCTTAAACAGCTTTTCAAAGACCTCACGATTCTAAACAAATAGACACCGACTGATCTTAATTTGGAGGTTCAGAGAATATTCTTTCTTCATAAAAGCACAAAAGCTAGAAAACAACTTTTTGACCTTCTAAGGAAGATTTGAGATTTCATATAGGTTCAAGACTTCGAAACTCTCTTCTCAGACTTGGAGATTTAAAGCTAAGGCTGAGGCCAAGATATGAAAACTGACTTTTCTAGATTCGGAGGTCGGATGAAATTTTGAGAGATTCTGTAAGGGTTATTTCTTGGTTAGGGTTGTCATAGATTGAGAGATTAGTAGTTGTCATTCTTGAGCAGTGTTTAGTCTGTGATGAGTTCCTTAAAGCGGAGAGAAACAGGGATGTATAGGATCTGAAATTACACCATTTGGATTACAGGAGAGGCTCTAAGGATCCTTTGAGGGTTTAGGGGTAGATTCTCTAAGTGAAAAGGGCAAAATGGTAATTTTTTGCCTGTAGGTAAAAAAGGTGAAAATGAGAATTCTTTGTCTGTGATGCTTCATGACAAGAAGGCTTGTATAGATAGAGAAATTCAATGTCTGGATGACAGATAATTGGTTCTAGGCCTTTAAAGGTAAAAGGATAAAATGGTAATTTTTTCATCTATGATGCTTTACAGGAGAAAGGCTTATTAGAGGTGGAAAACTTACTAATGACATGTATTGGAAAAAGGCTTTTGAGTGAAATTAGGGTTTATCCTGAAATGATGCATTTTTTAGCTGTAATGAGGTGCTTTGACTGGTTCATTTGCAACTGGAACATCCAGGAAGACCTCTTTAGAAATGCCTAAACTCCTAGAGTCCAATTTTGCTCTTCCTAAGCCAAGGGTGCTTAGAGTCTTGATGCCTACATGCTGTTATACTATCTTTATGCTATCACATGACCTGAGTCAAAATTTGGGTGCTAACAGATGCCCATCTTTGGTATGTGTGGCTTTGCCGCATATAATAAAGAAGGAAGTGTCCTAATTTTGACTTAGGAGAGACCATGTTTCTTCCTTGTACATAACTCATGGATATTGGGTGGGTAGTTTTTTAAATATAGATCAGTTTTGATTTGAAAGTAGTAATGGGCTAAATTGGTCCTTGACTTTGGATCAAGGTTTTGAAATGAGTTTGCTTTTGAAATGTCTTCTTGGGTTGAAAGTACCCTTTCAGTGTTTTGTAAATTCTTTCATTCCGATTTTCAAAAGTGGGTCTTCACCAATGGAGGGACTTTCTTTATTTTGAAAGCATGGGCTATCCTTGAGTTATATGTAAGCAATTTACATTTTCTCTAGCTCTTTGGATGTTACTGTTAACATATGTGCTGCATCGGGAGACATGTAAGTCATCGACATTAGGCGTAACGGCTTGAAAACATTATGAAAAACTGATCATGCAAAAGCTGTAAACACACAAACCATTTAGATGACTTATGCACTTGTATTTGTTTTTGGCTAGCTTAATGATTTAATTTGTGTGAGTTGCTTGAGGTTTCTTACAAGATTTGCATGTTTGATATGTTTTGTATTTGTTATGTTGAGTGATCATTTATTCATTGGTGAAGTTGATTGCTCGGATGTCTTTTTGTGGCTGTCTTTGAGAGTTTTAATGGGACTCAACGAGGGAAATTAATGAAGCTCTCCCTGGAAAAGCTATGGAAAATATATGTAGTCATGATTGAACATTACTCTGTTTTACATCAATCATAGTACATATGCTGTAAATATCACTTTCAAAGACACATGTGGCTTTACATTGGTTGTGATATATAGCAGCATCGATCTACAACATTGTTTTTGTCCCACTTAGGCGAACATTGTATTTTATAGGACTCATAGAGAGATTTTGGGAGCTCTCTCTAGGCTATGCATCCATAAAGTGATGGCTATATAGGCTATAGATTGATCCATGACAATATTTGTGTCCCACTTAAACATTGTCAAGGTGGGGGGATGTGCAAGGGAGAATTTATGACTCTTTCCAAAAGTCGGGGTGGGATCCCGTAGGATCAGTTGTTGTGCCTTACCCATGTGATAGCAAACTAGTCTTTGCTAATGTAGGTATAACACAATGTTTGGGGGTGAATGCAATACAATGCTTATGTCCCAATAAGCAAGCGTCACCAAGGTCAGTGTTACCAGGTTGATTTGTTGAGCGGTGACTGTCAAAACTTATAGAGAAATATTGTTGCACTCTTTCTCAAGAAGCTATGGAAGGGTTTTTCTCGCAAGTAACCCGTGCTATGAAAACACTACTCAAGCTTGATAATTGTTTAAACTATGATTACCAAAACATTATGGCTAGGAGCTAGCATTCTGTAGACTTGATGGATCAAAGTGTGGCATTAATCATTGTCCAATGCCGAGCAAATGTCATGGGGTGGCCGTTAGTAAATCATGCGGCAGATAAAGTACTAACTAGAATGGCCGATGCAGGTAAGCCATTCAAAAGTATGGATTGGGCTGTGCCAAAATTTGAACTGGAAGGATGGCTTGGTTGGACATGCAGAGAAATATTATGAGTTCTTTCCCGAGAAACAATGGCGGGTTTTTCTCACAAGTAACCCATTTGCTGTGAAGAGGATTCTTCAAGCATGATAGTAGTCCAACTATGGCCTTAGGAATTACACAAACTTTATGGATCGAATTATGATGTGTATTTACATCCTATAAATAGACATCACAAGTGGGTCATACCCTACAATTGTCCTATCTTTGACATAGGGTGGATAGAGGACGGTCGGGACTGGAGATGTTGTTGCACTCTCTCTGGAAGCTGTAGGGGTTATGATAACAAGGAACCCAATGCTACGTATTATACATAATTCTCTAATAGTATTGGAGCTAAGAT
>JAOXJP010240989.1:0-23202 GCA_025762735.1 Platanus orientalis | reverse complement strand
GATTAGAGAAGATAGTGAAGAAGAAATCAAGAAAGAGAGACAACTAACCTAAACTGTGAGAGTTGAAGGAGATAACTAGCCGTGGACTTCAAAAATAAATTTTATTCATAAATTTTCTTCAACTCCCTACCAACTTTCTAATTGACTCAAATGGCCTTATTACATTAAATAACTCACTAAAACTACTAAAACATAGTCCGAAAACATAAAATTTAAAGACTAAAATGGTGGACAACATCATGTCTTCTTTCTTGCTCTCATGATTTTGATTTTGGGCTTCCATAATAGTTTGTACTTTTCGATCCATTAAAGAGTTGCCTCATCAATTCCCCTCCTCTTGGAAAACTCAACTCCGTTGAGTTGGGGTGGAGATCCAAGGATTCCTAATTCATCAAGTGATGCTAGCTACCATGGAAAAGTAGATCGCTTTTTCTTCCGCTTCGGTTTTAGTGGCATCGGATACATCCTTTGCATCACAAACATGGAGTGCATCAACCCTAAAAAATCGTCTGACTACTCTTTCCTTAGCTTCCTCTGCTAATTTTCGTTTGCACCTTGAAACCATTTCATTAATTGGCTCATATACCTTTTCTTCCATTTCATCCTCCTCTAATGATTACTTCTCAGTAAGGCCCATAAACTTGGTTGGACACTGGGATTTATGATGCCCACAGCCCTTGTAATTACAACACTGATCATCTTTTGGCTTCGATACGGATCCCTCTGAACCCCTGGAGTTAGATAGAGAAAATGGACGATTAGGTTTGGAAGATGATATCACACTCTGAATCTATACCCTGCTAATCTGTCTACTAAAGGAACCACCATCATCATACGCCATGCTTCAATGAGACATTTTCCGCGAAAGGCTTCTTGGAAGAATAAAACTTCATGTTATCCTCTATTTGATATGCTATTTGAATAGCATCATCCACAAATTGATAATAATGATAACATAGACCTTGTGATATTTGAGAATGCAAACCCGATCTATATATAGCCACTAGAATCTTATCATTCCACTTGATTCCTGCTCGCGTCACTAATTGTTGAAACTGGTTGGTGTAGACTTCCACAGACAAAGACCCTTGCTTATGCTGATTCAACTGTATGTGAGCTATTTGCTTAAAATCTTATGGTTCAAACCGCTTCTTTATGACTATTTTCATCTCACTTCAAGTAGTAATCTCTCCATTACCTGATTTAGAAAAACTCTTTTTATAGGATGTCCACCGTATCCTGGCTGTTCAAGTTAATTTGGCATTTGCAAATTGAAGTTTACATCTTGCTGACATGTCATACTATCCAAAGTAAGTCTTCATGAAATGTTTCCAATTCAAGAACACTTGTGTTGTGCTCACCACTAAAGTCAGGAACATCAATTCTGACATGTCTCTCAACCTCATGATGTACACCATCCTGCTGATTCACTACCCTATGATTTTGTTCCGTCTTAGATGGTATCACTTCATGTTGTTTCATATGAGAGACATCTTGAGTTGTATTCTGAAGTAGAGGAAGGGTTGAATTGGAGGAACCTTCTTCCTGCATTGCTTCTTTTCTGTTGATTGGATAGCTGCCATAAGCTCAGCAAATTTAGCTTTAAATGAGCTTCAAGTCTGTCCACTTTAAAGTTAACATAATCCAACTTGGAATTAAAATTCTCTTTTATGGCTTCCAAATCTTTTTTTTTTTGCTTTATAATATCCACAATTAAATCATTGCTACTAATCCCCATGGTGAAAACTTGGCTCAGAACAGAAGTTCAGAAATTTCTGGGTTACAAAAAACCCTTTTTTTAATCCCAAAAGAATATTGGGGTATGTCCTAAAGAGATTAGGGAAACCAAGAAAAACTCAAGAATGTA
Source organism: Platanus orientalis (assembly GCA_025762735.1). NCBI lineage: Eukaryota > Viridiplantae > Streptophyta > Magnoliopsida > Proteales > Platanaceae > Platanus > Platanus orientalis. The sequence goes on along the minus strand of JAOXJP010240989.1, from coordinate 21,335 downwards.
TGAAACTCAATTTAGGATATGCCCTAAAATTATTTAGAAGCCTTAGATTAAGCCCTAAATTAATTTAGGCACTTTTGAAAGAACCCTAAAAAAAAGAACGGAGGAGTATTAATGAAATTAGGCTTCTATTCAAGAAAGGATCACAAAAGGATTGAGGGTCTTAAGAAATAATCGAATGACATCCTTAAAAGCCTTTTGGAAAAAACCTCAAAATTTAGGGTATTGAAAAATCCCTAAAATTGATGAAAAAGGGTTTTAAGGCTATTCAACAATTTTAGAGTAACCCTAAAATAATGGAAACGACCCTACAAATATCCAAGTCCTTTGGAAAGGACCCTAAATAAATCGAGAAGGAAATACAATTGCCGATAAGGATTTAGGGTAAGCCTAAAATGATTTAGAAGCCTTGAAATATTCCCTAAATTAATTTTGGGCACATTTGCAGGAGCCATAAAATTATGAAAAGGCCAATGTGAACAATCTGCGGGTCTCTTATTCAAATGGATCCCAACTAGATAAGGATTAGTTAGAAACCTTAAGCTTTGATACCAAATTTGATGTAGGATACCAAAGAGATGGATTCCTACAAGATTCCCTTTGAAAAGACCTTAAAATAATATGAGAAGGTGTTTACTAGATCTTAACTAATCCAAGAGAGATCCAAGGAAAAAAAATTTAAAAAAAACACAGCATAAGAAGAGATTACTGTAAAGATTTTTTGAAAAAGAAAGAAAATGTGAAGATGATGGATATTAGAAAAAATAGTGAAGAAGAAATCAAGAAAAAGAGATAACTCACCTAAACTGTGAGAGTTGAAGGAGATAACAAGCCGTGGGCTTCAAAAACAACTTTTATTCATAATTTTTTTCAACTTTCTACCAATTTTCTAAATTGACTTTAATAGCTTTATTACATTAAATAACTCACTAAAACTACCAAAACATAATCTGAAAACATAAAATTTAAAGACAAATGGTGAACAACTTGTAAATGCACGGGCTTCCATAATATCTTGTACTTTTCCATCCATTGAAGAGCTGCCTCATCAAGCTTAAGGGAAAAATAATTCATTGGAATAAGGGAGGATTTTGGTAGATTGAAAGCAAGGAAACAGAAGTGTCTAGATAAGCTGAAGAAGAGTGAGAACTTGGGCCAGTAGGCACTCCTTCCAGACACTATCCTTGGCACTAGGGAAGAAGCTAAAGAAGAGTACCAAAATTTGATGCGGACATTAGAGGCAATGTGGAACCCACACATGGGTCATGGTGGGGTCCACACAAGAAGTCGCATGGAGCAACATCTTTGGGATACATGATGGAGTCTTTTAGAGTTATTTTACTGTTTTACTTAATATTTTATGAGTTGATAGAATTTAGGAATTAGGACCAAGATGGCATTTTAATTTTTGTTTTTGGATATTTTTGTAAAAGGCATTATTGCCAACAATATTTTAGTAATTTTTTAGAGTCAAGAAGTCAAAGTGGGGCCCCTTAGAGTATTGGTCGAAATCCTCTAAAAGGGGTTTGATTTTCGCAGCTTTTATTTTTACAAAGTCAAGTTTTTAGTAGTTTTTAGTTTAGAAAAGTGTTAGGTAGCAAGTAAGCTAGTTGTTTAGGAGTTTCTAATTTGGTTTCTTGCTATTTTCATGAGTTTGTAAGCCTTTATATAGGGCTACATGTTTTTGTATTAGTATGAAGGAATTAATTTTTGGTTGGTTTTTTTCTCTCCATGAGTAGAACTCTTTCTCTTATTCAGGTTTTTGGTGCCTAAATTTAAACCCATGGATAGTGATGTCCAAGGGCTTATGAGGTAAGTGATTACCTAGGAAGTATGGACACTAACACAGGACACAGGTACGATATGATATGGATATAACGACACTAATTCTTTAAAAAGTAGGATACGATACGTCAAGGATACGGCAATTAATTAATGAATCAATTAATATTTTAAACTAGATCTTATGTTAATTTTATGTTTAAAAATAAATAACAAGTAACAGAGTGTGAATCAATTAGCAGTAGAGTATCGTTCTCAGCCACTCCTGGCTATGAAATGGTTGTGTGGTTGTCCGAAAGACCCTAAAAAAAAAAAAAACGAGGAGAAGACAACAGAAAACCAAAAAGTTCATCCCCCGAATCAAAGACCAGAGTAATGAAAGAAGAAAAAGAAAAGAGAACTCAATCTGAGATTAGATAACCAAGAAATATAAAAGCCCTAACTTATCTGGGGACTAAAGTGCATACTATGTTTCATTTTCCTCCCTTCTTTTTCTTCTTTCTTCTTCTTCTTCTTCTCTTCCTTCTTCTCTTTTCATCTTCCTCCCTTCTCTCTTATCGCAAAATTAGGTCTTCAGTTTTGCAACCCAACGGCTCCCCATTTCCCTACTTATTTCATTCTTAATTATGTTTACTATAATACCATTGTTTTTTGGTATTTCTTTAATTAACTCACTTATCTAATCATTTTACAAAAAACTCCCTAGTTGTCATGTCTCAGAAGTATCCTGATGTGTCCTAGCTGTGTCCCTGATGTGTCCAAAAAAAAAAAAAAATTAATTCACTGACATGCTAAGGACACCTATGTAGAAGTATCCCAGGAGTATCCATGTCCGATACGTGTCAAACACGCACGCACCGAGGTTTTTGAAGTATCCGTGCATCCTAGGTGATTACCCACACAGGCACTCAATTTTATTCTCTTTCTCCTCTATTTCTCCTTCTTCTTTTCTTTTTCTTCGTCTTCTTCTTCTTTCTTCTTTTTCTTTCTTCTTCTTTTCTTCTTTTTTCTCTCGTTCTTTTTACTGTTTTCCAATTTTCTGGTTTCTTGAATTAAAATTATGCAGCCTGAGTTTTTATATATTTCATATAGCTAGAAATCTCGGAATGACTTAAAATTTGGTATACATACTCCCCATATACATCAAAATCACCCCGTCAAATTTCAGAATTTTCTGACATACGACCAGGGGAATTTTGGTAATTTCAGGCTTCCTAAAAATTACAAAATTTCTCTTTTGGGTTTCTTTCCCCTCTTTTCTCCGTATTTTCTTGTTTCAATTCTTCTAAATCCCTCTAATCAAGTTTCTTATTTTATTTTCATTAAATATTAATTAGTTAAAGTTCAATTCTTGTTTTTTAACATTATTCTTGTTTCCACTACATATCTTGGGTTTTATTGAGATTCTTGGCTATCATTCTACATCAACTTTGACATCATCTTCCTTGTGTTGCATCAAGATTACTAAGAATTGAGGAAATATCTTGGAGATAGAATTCCAAAGTGGGAGGCTTAAAGAAGGTGACAACAATACTTGATTCTTTCATAGGGTGGCTAATATGAAGTAAAGTATTAATTCCATTACGAAATTAAAGCTTAACCAAAGGTGATGATGATGCAAAAATCAAGGATTATGTTGACTATTATTCAAACATTTACTTGGATCCCTATCCTGATCACCTAAAGTTAGAAGGGGTTGTTTTTTACTGCATTGATGAAGATGATCAAAGTTGGTTGGAACGCCATTTTTCTAAAGAGGACGTAGTTGCAGCACTAAAAAGCATGGAAAAGGACAAAGCCCCTCGGCTCGACGGTCTTCCCATCAAATTTCTCAAATCTTGTTGGAACTTCATGGAAGATATGTTGTGGCTTCCTTCCATGTGTTCTGTCTAAATGATTAGTGGTGTAGAAGCCTTAGCGCAACATTTATTCCCTTCATTCCTACGAAGGGAGCAGCTAAGTTAAAGTAATTCTGGCCTATCAGCCTTGTGGGGTGCCTCTATAAGTTACTTTCCAAGACTCTTACTCTCAGGCTCAAATCTATCCTCCCAAGTATAATATCAAAGTCCTAAAATACCTTTGTTCTTGGGAGACAGTTAATGGACTGCCTGTTGGTTGCAAACGAGTCCTTTAATGCAAGGATCAATTCATGCAAGGATGGGGTAGTGTGCAAGATCGACATTGGAAAAAGCTTATGATCATGTCAATTGGCATTATCATGATAGCTCTCTTCAGAGGATGGGTTCGATCAACGCTGGAGGAATTGGATAAAGATATGTGTGACCTCTCCTTCCTTCTTTGTTTTGATAAATGGCTCTCCCAAAGGGTTCTTCAAATGAGAGCAGGGCCTTCACCAAGGAGACCCATTATCTCCTTATGTTTTTATTATCATTGTGGAGCTGCTCAATAGATTGGTTACAAAAAAGCAGAGACTAATAGGATGATAAACGGCTTTTCTTCAAGTGAAAGGGGCCCTTTAGTTCCATTCATCTAGTTCGTTGATAATTCCTTGTTTTTGTTGGGGGCCAACCCAAAGAATTTCCGAAATTTGAAGTGCATTCTCTTGATTCTCGAAACAGCGACGGGGCTAAATGTAAATCTCAAGAAGTATAAGATGTTCCTAGCAAGCAATGTTCCTAACATCGGGGAGGTGTCGTCTATTCTTGATTGCAAGGTGAATCCCCTTCCTTCTTATTATTTAGGTCTCCTTCTAGGTGCAAAGGTGACCTCAAAGGCCATTTGGAATCCAGTTATTGAAATGATGGAAAAGAGGTTAGTGGGGTGGAAGTGTAGGTTCCTTTCAAAAGCAAAGAGGATTGGGAATGCTCCCCTTAACTAATGCTAACCATCACCCCCTATTAGGGGGCGGGCACATCAGCACTGAAAAGTGATATGTGCCCCCCCACCAAAAAAAAAAAGTGTAAATCACTTTTCGGTGCTGATGTGTCCACCCCCTGTCAGGAGGCAGAGGCTAGCAGTTTTTAGGGGAGCGGACACAAACCTACCTCTTCAAAAGGTGGGAAGCCGGTTCTCTTGAGGAGTGTTCTATCGATCTTCCCTATTTATTCTCTCCTTGTTTGCTGCCCCAACGACAGTTGTGAACAGGATTGATCAATTCAAAGAAAGTTCCTTTGGCAAGAGGATCATGGGAGTAAGAAGATTAATTGGGTGAGATGGTTGGATATTTGCAAGCCTTTAGAACAAGGGAGTTTAGTAATCAGATCCATCTGGCTGCTCAATAGGGCCCTTCTTTGTAGGTGGTTGTAAAGGTTTGGTATCAAGAGTGAGTCCACTTAGAGGAGAACCATTGCGCGAAAGTATTGGGAAGAGCCAAATGGTTGGACCAGCCGGTGTCCTAGGGGACCAGCAGGTTGTGGTGTTTGGAAAAGCATCTTTAAGGGTCTTGATTTCTTCACAAGGTTCATTCACTTCAGAATGAACAATGGCGAAAGGGTTCAATTTTGGACGGATCTGTAGTGCTCAAGGGAGACTTTATGGCTTATGCAGCATGTTTCCTCACTTTTTAGTCTTGTCGAAGGCAAATTCAGCTCTGTTAGGGATGACATGATTAGATTGAGGTCCTTTTACTCCTTGAACATGAAACCACATAAACATTATAAACCAAATCATAACTCTTGCATCATGTTCTCTCTCCCTCAATACCAAATAAAGTTCTGAGTGACTCATCCCCATCATGACCAGGGTGGCCATAGTATTGTTGCTCCATGTATCCATAATATTGAGGTTCAAGTCATCATGTTATGAAACATGGCCACCTCACAAGTCAAACTTGTGCCCTTCTTTCAAAGTTTTGGATTTTTTTTCCATAGAAAAATTAAGATTTAAGAGACATCAAATAAAAGAGAATGTTTTAGAAGAGTTGCATCAAAATATCACTATTATTTCAATATTATCTTCTTCTTTTTTTTTTTTTTTTTTTGCTGAATTATAATTTCGATATTATTTATCATATAACAGAACCGATATTAGGGAATATATTTTCCCCTTGATTTTATTTTGCCACAAAAATAGGAGAACTGTCAAAATTTCAATATACTTGATTTTCATTTCATGCTCTCAAAAAGTAAGGAAATTCCAACAAAAATTTTAAAATATAGCAGAAATTTTGAACCATAGCTCAGATGAACAAAATTAATTACTTTCACAATGAAAATATTAAACCGATTATAAATAAGTCAGCTTAAGATACATCATCTTACCGTTGCACCACATTAGGCCAAAGCTGTTGAGGCCACTAGATTTTCCTGTGAAATAAAATATCAAATCAAAGTAACCTAATGTCGAATCTCAGTCTGAGAAAATGAAACATATGAGATAAAAGAAATACTACCAATACGGGCTATAGTAGCAAGATATATTGCTGTCGCAATGTTGGTTATGAAAACAACAGCATAGCCATAGGAGTCAAATGACAAGTCCCGAGCTCCCGCAATAAATGCACCAAAAATGATCAATCCCACACTGATGAAACCCTTGGATTTTACCATTGAGAAAGGATTTAGAAACATAAAAATTTAGGTCAAAAGAGATCATGATGACTTCCTATGACACAAACATATAACAAGGATAAAATGTGCTGAACTTTAATACTTAGCAAGCTTCTGCAGTGCACTTCAGATTAAGGCATTCAACAAGAAATAAACATATATATCCGACAAATTAATCAGGTTTTCAAAGTGTTGATTCACAAAAATACACATCATTTATTACAGTGTTAGGTTGATACCCTTCAAGACAAACAAATGGAGCACATGTATAAAAAACACACATTATTATGTCTACAATACCATAAATAATGCATGCTCTACAAGAAAGAGTCGTTTACCTGCTAACAACAGAAGATGAATATGTGTGTGTGTGAGAGAGAGAGAGAGAGATTAGCATGTCTAAAATTCTACCAACATGCATGCTCTACAAGAAAACAGTAAGAAAGGGCTGTTTACCTGCCAACAACAGAAGATGAGTACTTCCGCCCTATCAGAAGATACTCCATAATCATTGTAAATATCACGGTGGTCCGCCTAAGGATAGTGTACATGGGAACATTTACTCCACGCACAGACTCCATTGAGGCCAGCTTTCAACAGAGAAGCTAAGCATTATTTACTACAGAAAAGAGGGGAACTTACAATTCTCCATCAAAAGAAATTAATGAAATTATAAGGTGAAAGCATACCATGAAAAGCAAATACGATATTGCCAGAGGTAAGGTGTGAATCAACGTCTTAAGTGGAACAAGAGTTGGTGAGCTATCAGTAAGACTCATGGGTTCACTAACTGTGAAAGAAATAATTTTCCACCTTCTCATTGCATAGAGGAATAAACATGAACTTATCAACTGCAACATATATTAGATAAAATGCTTCAACAAACTAATTAGAAAATCACAATCTGTCTTAACAGAACAAATCTCAATTTAGAAATCAAAGTGTGGGATCAGAATTAACATTGAACTGAATTGAAGAACTAAAGCAACAAAGAAGATAGTAGCAAGTTCACATAGAGCAATAGTGAATAAACATTTAAAGAGGATATGGGGCTCAATGAAGAAAAGTTGCTACATGCTGAAAAACACACCTCCTCAATGAATTATATTGCGAAATTCCAAGGGAAAGATGCAAGCAAAAAATCTTTAAACTTCTTTTTTTTTTTTTTTCTTTTGATAAGATAAAATACATTAAAGAAAAGGGGATAGGATATCCCTCGAAAACCAACTACCCATCCGGATTACAAAGAGGGAGAATGATAAGGACATCAGGTCCAGGGGTCCTTTTCAGTCCTACCAGAGCGTTGCAGGAGAGCTAGACTAGTGCTTTGGTTTGAATAGGGAGCCCACATGTTATTCCAGGCCTGGGAGACTTTTCTTTTATATTTAGGATTTATTTTCATTAGCTAGTAGTGAATTATTTATTTTGCTACACTTTTTTTTATGTCTCTTTGTAGGGGGGTACATATTTGAGGGTATTTTGGTCCATTATTGTCTGAAGAAATATATTTATGGGTAATTTTGGGGTTTATTATTTGGTTAGGGGTATTTTGGTCGAAAAGACCTAGAGTTGTAATAACCTAGGCGTGAGATACTCTATAAGAGCAACCCCACGCCCCCTTCTTTCTTATGTAATGAATAAAGTTTCACAATTGGTCTTCTTCTCCCTCTTGCTCGGCTAGGAGTTTGAAAACCCTGGAAAGAGACTTTGAAAACCCCAAGTTTAACAGCGGTGGTGGAGACCAGCCCCTTCCCTTTAGGTTAAAAGGTTCTTCTCTTTCTTTGTATTCTCTATTTTATTACTTTTGTTAATTTTCAGCAAGTTGCAGATTTTTTCTCTTCACAAATTTGATCACCAATTGCAAGAGAATGAGTTTTCAAATTGATCCGAAAATTCCTAAAGCATCTATATGCTAGGGCGACACCAATAGGAGCGGAGAGAATCAGAAAAAAAATTCTGACCTAGGAAATCCCAAAGGGACTCCCTAGGTGGGGTGGCAACTCTATAAAATCTGGGTAGATTTTGTTCCTTCACTTTGGCTTGCTTCCTTGGGTTTTGGATGGATTAAGGTGGGAGGAGTTGCTAGGCTACATCAAGGGCAACATACACTTCAAGATTCAGGTGTTATTTTTTTTTGTTTACAACCTCTTTTCAATCCCTAGTTTATTAGTAATTAAGTGGTAGTGTGGGCATACTTTGGTGGACTGTTTGGTTATTTTTCTGGGTATTTCAAGTACCTACAGCCCCTATTTAGTAGAGGTAATCATTCCCTAACATAACCCCTTTTGATCCCTTACAAAACCCCATGGTTTAGTTTTCCAATTCTTATTAATTGATACACTTGCAATTTATTGCACACCATTTGTTTGATAAAATGCCTAAACCTTATGCTTGCTGGAATTTCTGTATGCACAGTCCTAATGACCTTTCCACCTCTTGGGAAATACTCCATTAGGTCTATAAAGTACTTTGGTTTAGTCCCTTAACATATCCATCTCCCTTTTACCTTGTTTCCATTGTTTTGACATTTTAATGAGTATTTTTTGACACCCAGAATTTTTGGACAGCAAGTATACTTTTATTTGTTCTCTAATTAGTTGGTTAATGTAAGCATATTAATTAGGTTTCAATTATGTCTTTATTTTGTCTACCTTAACTCTCATATTACACATCTACTTTAATTGGAAAGCTATTTAGCCTTGCTTGTTTTGGTGCTAGTAGGAATCTTGGTTATTGTGCTACACTATTCATACTTTTCTATATCTAATCTCCTATGACACACACATCACCTACCTACATGCATGTTGTATCAGATAAGTTTTAAAAACTTGACCCCATCCTCTGTTAATGTCCATAGCTGAATGGTTAGCAAATTCTTTACAATTCCCCATCCAAAAACAGCATAAATCTTTTGCTTTCTTATATACAACATTTGTCGGATCCACGTGGTTATCAAAAATTCTATTGTTTCTTTCAAGCCAAATAGCCCAATATAATGCCAGGCCCACGATGCTCCATAGAATTTTAGCTTCTGTTGAACCTTTGATAAGCTTCCATGAAAGAATGGCATTTGCAAAAGTCCCCGGAAACACCCAAGTAACTCCAACCTCCCTAAGCATATCTTCTTAAACGTCTTAAGCAAAAGGACAGTGAATAAGGAGGTGATTCAAATTTTCCCCACCCTGCAAGCACATAGGACACATGTTGACCAGATACATCCCTCTATTTTAAAGAAAGTCAAGGGTTAGGAGTCTCTCCCTACATGCTGCCCATAGAAAAAACTCCACCTTGGAGGGAATGCTCAACTTCTAAATCATCTGCCATAGATCTGCTGGCTCTCCTCTATTACCGAATAGTTGATAGCACAACTTAACTGAGAAGATACCATTGCTTGCTTTTGTTCACCTCCAAGAGTCTTCCCTCTCGTTACATAAGCTCACATTCTTCACTAAATCAATGATCCTGATCATATCCTCCACTTTCCAATCATTCAGATGTCTTCTTAAATTTCAATTTCATCCCCCACTTCTACAAGGTTTTTTTTATCTGCTACCCAAACATCTTTGTTTCTCATTAAAGCATAAATTTGAGGGGCTTCTACATATAAAGGTTGGTTAGAGCACCATTTATCCTTCCAAAATTTAGTGTTTCTACCATTTCCCACCTCAACCCGATTAGCCGATTTGAAGTTTGTCATATTCTATATAATTCCTTTCCAGCAACTTACACTATGGGGAAGGTTAGGAGGTTTAGTTTCCTATGCATTTACCATCCCATATTTGCTCGCAATTACTTGTCTCCAAAGACAATCTTACTCTGTGCCAAATCTCCAAAGCCATTTTGCCAGGAGATCTCTATTCGTTTCTTGAATTCTTCTAAACCCCAAGCCCCCATACCTTTTAGGTTTACAAATCTCCTCCCATGCTACAAGATGGGGTCCTGTCTTCCCTTTCTCCTTTCCCTATAGGAAGTCTCTTTGGGTTTTCTTTATCTTCTTCACCACTGTAGAGGAATGACAAAGAGGGAGAGTTAATAGGTTGGAAGACTACTGAGAACTGACTTTATTAATGTCATTTCCCTCCTTTTAACAGATATAGCCCTTTCCAACCAGCTAGTCTCTTGTTGATGAGCTCAATTACTTGATTCCATATAGTCTTGCTTTTAAAAGGAGCCCCTAATAGCAGGCTGATGCAACAGCTCTACATTACTAAGAGAAGAACTACCCTCTTTGTAAGCCTAAGTCAAGGTTCTACCAAGGAATGAAGAAAGTAGACAAGTGTCCATAGTAGTTTGATGTTTTTAAGGTATTTTCTTTTAATTTTTGTCATGTAATAAAGCTTTCTACAGCCATAGAGTAATGAGTTATTAAGTATGAGTGTTTAGGGAGAATTTTAGGTACTTATTTATTTTTAAGAGAAATAAGGTGGGTAATAGTGTTGGTCGTGCAGGCCATATAAGGGGTATTTTTGGGTGTTTAGTATATTTTTTCTTAAGAGGATTTATAACCCTAGTGGCTGTAATGAATAAGAATTTGGTGTTTTTGAAAACCCCATGCGTGGGCTTTGTGCTTCTTCCTCCTCACAATTTCTAGGTAAGAAAAATCCCTTCTCTCCTTAATCTCTTTCATCTCCTTCCCTTTCTTCTTCTTCCTTTCTATTATTATTCAATCTACTTCTTCCCACACTACTTCTTCTTCTCCTTAATATTTCTCCTTCCCCATCATCCTCTTCTACAGAATTTTCTATAGTTTTCATCTAACCTTCATTGACTATCTTCATCACCATTCACAAACCCATTCATCTCTGCTAAAACCCTTTCACAAGGGTGTTATCAACCCTTGGGCGAACCCAACAAGGGAAAGTCTACAAGAGGGGCAGGCGGCGCTTAGTTCTATTGCAGAATTTTGTCAAATTTTTTTAGACTTTAGAACAAGCTTTGGGGAAGATCTCAGCACTTTTCAGAGGTACTTAGACCTACTTTAAGAGGTAAGAGTAGCTCCTTGAAATCTTGATTGAGTTTTAACTAGTGCTTGATTCTATGGATTCTTATTGAATTCCAATATAGCATATTTAGAGATTTTCTAAGAAAAATAGCTAGAGGGCTCTAAAATTTGTGACATTTTTACTAGAGAACCCTGAATACCTACAGAACATAACCTTAAAGTTTCAGAATTTTTAGACACCCGTCAGGGGTATTTTTGTAATTTTACCAACATTCTGAAAAATTATAGATTTGCCCCTTACCCGAAAATTCCAAATTTTTATTTCTGGGTTACTTTTATTTAATTTGAAGTTGTTCCACATTTAGTTCTGCATCACAGGCCTAAGTATGTGGTCGAAAAAGTGCCCATTTTGCATCCCAAAAACGGAGAATACCTTTCAGTATCTTCAATCTGCCCCATGCCATAAATGCAGCTCTTTTGGAGGTTCGCCTTTAGACCTGAAACCGTCTCAAAACATCGAATTACACATCAGAGGTATTTAAAATAACTAAAGGAGTTCTTACACATGACAATGGTATCATCAGCAAATTAGAGGTAAATGGCTCTTATGCCATCGTCTTCCATGTCCAGCCCTTGGAGCAATCCACCCTAAAATGCCTTTGATAAGAGAGCACTCAATCCCTTTACCACCACTAGAAATAAGAAAGGGGACAAGGGTCACCCTGTCTCAAACCCCTTGAGCTTCTGAAGTACTCCACAGATGAGCCATTAAGGAAAATAGAGAAAGAAGTCGTCCCATAATATTTGGACATCCAGTCCCTCCATTTTACCCCAAAACCCATTCTTCTCAACATGTAATCCAGAAAATTCCAATTCACCCTATTGTATGTTTTTTCCAAGTCTAGTTTGCACAAGATCCCTACAGACCCTTTCTTAAGCACCGCATTAATGCATTCATTAGCCACCAGCACCCCATCAATACTTTGGCAGCCCCTTACAAAAGCAATCTAATTAGGGGAGATAAGAATCCCAAAACCTCTTTCAACCGGCTAGCCAAAGCTTTCAAAATGATCTTGTATATGTTGCCCACCAAGCTAATAGGACGGAAGTCTCTAATAAATATCACCCCTTCATTTTTTGAAATAAGGGAGATGAAAGTTGCATTACTATCCATATCCAAGAAACCTTCATTATAGAAGTCTTCAATGGTTTTCATCAATTCCACCTTCACAACTTCCCAACAAGATTTTAAAAATGTCATAGAGAAACCATTCGGGCCTAGAGACTTATCATCTTCAATGCTCCATACAATGCTTTTGATCTCAATCCCGTCAAACGAACTTTCCAACCATACCCTTTGCTCCTCCGAAAGTATTCTGAATGGTAAGCCATCAAGCTTAGGTCTTGGGAGACCTAAGTCCCAAGTAAAGGTCCATAAAAAAGTCCACAACATGGGATTTAATCATTTCCTTGTCTTTCACCATCTTGTTTCCAATTTTTAGTCTTGAAATAAAATTTGTTTTTCTTCTTGCAAAAGCAATTCTATGGAAATATTTCATATTGCCATCCCCTTCTTTCAGCCATTGAACTTTGGTTTTTTGCCTCCATTTCATCTCCAAAAAAGTTATTCTTTCAAAATATTGTTTGGCAATGTCCCTAAGATCACATTCTGCCCTAGATAGGCCTTTATTCTCTTCCAATAAGTCACAATGCTTTAATTCCTCCATAAGTTCCTTTTTCTTCACTTCCACGCACCCAAAAACGTCTTTGTTCCAGATTTTCAATTTATCTCGTAACAATTTTAGTCTCCATCTAAATCTTTGACCGGTTCTACTTAAGACCTCAAAACCATCCCACCAATCTTTCACCAAGTCAACAAATCCTAGCGAGTATAGCCACATATTTTCAAACTTGAAAGGGCGTGGATCAGAGTCTAAAAGTTTTCCATTTAATAAAATGGGGATATGGTCTGAAGTTGGTCTTGGCATGGATTCCCCTTTAGAAGCAGGGAACAACAAATCTCATTCAAGACATAACAAAAACCTATCAAGCTTGGATAGGGATGGACTCTCTTGCATGTTTGACCAAGTGAAAGTATTTCCCAAGACTGGCAATTCCCTAAAAGCGTGCTTATCAATGAACTCTGAGAACCTGCTCATGTTTCAAATATTTTTGACTCTTCTAGATCTTTATCCCGGGTTTCTTATTTCATTAAAATCTCCCCCCAGACACCACAGACCCCGCCAAGACTCCTTGATTCCATCCAATTCAGCAAAAAAGGCTTGACTCATATCGCTGGCATAGGGTCCGTAAACCCCTATAATCACCCACAACTCCCCTTTTCCTTTGATCCTTCCTCTGATGGATACAGAAAAAGTATCTTAGCCTAGATTCAATCACCTCCATTATACCCGTATTCCAAATCACCTAGATTCCCACCGAAGCCCTAATAGCAGACAAGCAAACTCCATCTAAATTAGGGAAGTGACATACCTTATGCATCGTGTTCCGATTAAATATGTTCATCTTTGTCTCTTGTAGCAAAATCTCATCTGCCTTGCTTGATCTCATCAATTCTTTAACCATTACTTGCTTCTCCTCACGGTCCAGACCTTTAACATTTCCAAGATAGAACAGATAACGACATTTCAAACTAACAGCTCCCAAAGATAGCGAGAACCTCCTACGGATACTATAATCCTCCAAGGGATCTACTCCCTTGCCTCCCCTTATTGCTTCCTCTTTTTAAAAATTTAATAACCAGGGTTAATTTACTCATTTCCCTGTAGACCTACGGAATTCTTTGACTGAACCGGATAAAGATATCTGTCTTTCGAGAGCCATAAATAACTCCATTGCTTGCTTCTCAACCCCTGCAAACGAAACCCCCAAAAAGTGACCCACAACATCCATTTGATTTAATAGCCAGCTCAAAGCTTCTGGCAATGATTGGGCTTAGTCATCCACAAGTATCATCTCCCTGGTGTTCTCACCAAGATCCTCCATTGGGGAAATCGCTTGCAATGAAACCACCTCCTACTCTTCCAATTTCTCCAAGGAAACACCCTCCCCATTTTGTGTGGCCTTACCATCAATAATGAAGCCCCTACGGATCTCATGAGAAATCCCCCCTTCTAGGTTGTCTGTGACATCTTCCCTTACCATAATCACCTGATTTTAAGCCATGCCCCTTCCTACAGCCTCTCCTTGTTCCCATGACCCCCCAAGATTTTCCGATGTATTTGGAATTGGATCAGTCCCCTGCTTTGAACCATCACGATCATCCTTTTCTCGTTTAACCTTCTCAAAGCCTTTCCCAAAATAGGAAATAACCCAATCTTTAGTTCTTATATTTGCAACTTGGTTGCTCCTCTCAAATTCCGAATTTATCCTTTTGGAATGCCAAAGGTTTCTAACATGATCGAAAGAGGAGATGGTTTTGTTTGGAAAACAAAAATTAAACCTCTGATTCCATTTTAAAGACACAATTGACCATGAATCTCTTGAATCCTCGCTGCCATTCACAAGGGTATCTTCTTCCTTTCTTAGTTTCACCGCCATACTCCCCTTAGAGGGGTAAGTAGTCGAAAAAGTCCTTGCTCGGTTCCTCTTCTTTTGATGATTCCCAGGGATATACTCATCCATAGCATTCTCCTTCCCAAACCTTCAAGATCTTGACAATTCAAAATTGAATTCCCATTCTAACACAAACCAGAAACTGGAAATCGGAAACCAGCGTAGCCTTCTCCCGAGACTTAGAGTGCGGTATTCCAACAAACATCTCGAGTCCTCTTCATTGAATCCCATTCCTCACCCAATTCGTCAAGATCTTCCTCCAATATTATCTTCAGTAAGGAGGATTCACCATCATTAACCGATGAAATCCCGGTATTTTCCTAGGGTCCGTTGGCCAAAGTTTCAGACGGACCCATCTAACGTCGCTCAGCTCACCGATTTGGGATACATGTCCTCAATACCTCTGCATGCATCTCCAATCTCCATGAAAATGCTCTTCTTCCACAAATGGAGAGGGAGTCCCCTAATTCTAATCCATCAAGGCCGCACATAATGATTTTTCTCCACAGTTCCCAGGCATGGCGACCACAGGTGAAAAACAAGGCTCCCTGGCAAAACTTTACTTGATCCATAAACATCAAGCCAACTTGCCTCCGCCCATGAGCCAAGGATCACCATTCCTTTGTTAGTCACTAAAGGGACGATATCCTATATTTTGTCCTTTAATAGAGCTTATTGAATTACCTTCTTTATCTCCGACCAAGCAAGACCCTCATCGAGTTGTTCCACATAAACCACCAAAGCCCAAGACCCGAAGTCCCTTTCCTGTCCCCACCTCTTATCTCTACCTGACTTCCAAAATACGCCTACGTTTATGGGCTTGGTTGCTGGGGAACTCCTCCCTAATCTGACGAAATAGGGGAATGGCTCTTAGCTTCTCTTCCTCTATAAAGAACAAGATCGTTGAAGCGAAGTTCTCCCATCCCTGTCCTTTTTCTTCTTCAGGGACAATGAGTCACCGACCACGACCATTTCGAGGGTTTTCCGACACCTCCACAAATCGCCCTCGCAAGTTCTCTTTTCTGTGGATGACCGAAACATTGTCGCCTTCATCTCTGGTTTGGATGAGTCTATCTTAATCTAGCAATCTAGCTACCAACTTAAGGTTATCACTAAGCCATTTCAGCGAAGATGGTTTGATCTTTATATTTTTTTAGAAGTTTCCCCACCTAGTCTAGGTAATACTCGAAAGTTTTCAATTCAATCTGCAACAGTTTCCTCTTCATTTTCCTTTTTCTGGCTTTACTTCTCACCTCTAACTTTAATGCACATATGATATTAGGAATTTGCATTGAATTACAAGAGTTATCAGGAGAATTTGAAAGGAGAGCAAACAAGGTGAACATAACTGTGTGGGAAAAAGATGGAACTAGACACTAAACACAGTAAATTGAAGAACAAATTCATTGGTGTAGAGGTGGGGAAATACTCTCAAGTGGGTTTGTTGCATTCAACCCCAGAAGATACTCCACACATTGATTCTTAAATCTAATGATATAACTATCTATAGGTCCAATAGCTGCTGAACCATTTCAAATTGGTGCTACATGTTAAATAAAGGGGTCATTTATTTCATTCAAATAGAGGGATCATGTGTCCAAGACTCCAAATCACAACATATATTCATTTCCCACTATTTTCTCTCTTAAGAGGTGTTTAGCATTAATCATTTTGGCTTTAACCTTGGATTAAGCCACATATGTAAGACTGTGAGAAGGTGACTTTTACTTTCAACATAAAGTACGAAAGTTGTGTCAATTACCTTTGATATAAGTTGAGCTTAGTTAGAAATCATAAAAAAATAGAAAATGATGAATTGAAAACATTAGTTTCCAGATAGGAAGGATACTCGCTGTTGGAAAAAGCATCTAAAGTATTCATTCTTGGTGGAATCCTTTTACGATTCATTGGTGAGAAAGGTTTTGGAGGTTACCCCAATAGAGAAGATCTAGGTAATGCCAGTCCCTCCAGAGGTGGAAACACTTACTTGGACATTTGCACTTGATAAGATCATACAACAAGGCTTTCACCTAACAAATGGATGTTCTATGAGCAAGTGCATCAAAGGAAGTGTCAATCACTTCTTTGTGTAGATGTATGTGAGGGTATATATGTCCAAATACCCATATATGTATTGTAGATATATCGTATATGCATGATAAACGATATAGAGGAGGAATATATATATATATATATATAAAGTACGTAAATAAGATTAGGTCTAAAACACAATTTCTCTCAATCCTTTTCGTTCTCTTTCTTCTTCTTTTTTCCTTCTTCTTTGTTCCATAGTAGTTTTCTTGCAGGTACCAACTTCAACCCAGGAAGTAGATTGGTGTAGAAGATCGTCAAGCAAGGTTTGAAAATCGAGGCTGACGTCAAGGTCCATACGACCATCAAAGGTCGGGAACCCTAGGATCTGGATTGTGATCAGGTGCTGGTAATTGTGATCATTTTTGCAAATTTATCACATTAAAGCATGTTTTTGAAATGCTTTTCTTTCTAAAAGTTGGAATTCCAATTTTTCATAACTCTGCTCGATCTAATTGATCAGGAGGTGTTTGGGGTTGACTGTCGCAAGAGAATGGGTCGTTTTTGTGTGATGATTTGTTAGGAAGTGGTGGTGTTTGATTCTGTTGAGATTTAAGAAAGTTGTGTTCAAATTTTTCATCCAAAAGTATTGACGATTTGGGGCTTTCGACTCTAGGGCTCGGTTTTCTATAAGTGGAGACATTTGTCAATGATTTGTGGTTATGGGAAACTTCATTGCATCTCTGATTGTGTTTTTCACTCAATCTGGAAGATGATTCGCATCGGATTGAAGCCATGGATCATGTTTGAGATGTTAAACTTGTCGTGAAGCCTATGTAGGCTCTAGAATCGTTAGTTGAGTGAGTATAGTCTCTGTGGTGTGGTTGTGTGTACACCAACATGTCTAACATCAATGACACTTCAAGTACCTCAAGGGGTGTTGATAGTAGTACCAGTAGTAATATTTCCGAGGGCCCGAATGCCATGATAACCACCATTAAATTTGATGGTACAAACTATTGGCATGGTCTCAATATGTCTCCTCTTTACCAGTGGTAAGGTTGAGGAGTACATCCTTGATGACATGGAGATTCCTAGTGTTACAAATCCTAAATATCACAAGTGGAAGACAGACAATGCTACAGTCATGTCTTGGCTTCCACGCTCTATGAAGCCCGTATTAAGTCGTCATTATCTTTTCCTCAAACCAACCAAGCAGATATGGGATTCAATGGCTTAGCCATATTTAGAAGTGGAAAATACTGCAAAAGTTTATGAGTTGAAGCAAAGTATAGCCCAGTTAAAACAGGGAGATCTTCCCTTAGTAGCCTACTACTCCTCCTTAAAGCAGTTATGGGAGGAGATTGATCACTTTCTTACATTTCGACCAAAATGTAAGGAAGATGTATTGCATATGCAAAACATTTAGAAGAGTTTTGTATATATGAGTTATTGGCCAGTCTTAATCCTAAGTATGAGTAGCTACGAGTCACTATTCTTGTAAGGATCCTTTCCCATCTCTTAATGAGGTTTATGCATATCTTCACAAAGAAGAGTAACGCTGCAACACCATGATTCAGCCTGCTCCAGTAAAGCAATCAACACTGGTTTCTTCATCTCAGAGAGGTGGTACGGGTGGTAATGCAAGTGGTCATGGAGGTCGGTTTGGTTATAGTCCAAATGATCGTGACCAGTTGAAATGTGAACATTGTGGATGCAGTCGTCACACTAAGGAAACCTGCTGGGATTTACATAGTCGTTCATCAGATTCCCAAACTCAGACTCGTACATTCCCTAAGGGTTGTGAACGTGGTCGCTTTGGGAATAATCAATCCAGTGTGTACTCTATGACCACCACACTAGCTTGTGAATCTTCAACTATTGGTTCCTCTCAACCTAATGCATCTGATCGGATTTTATCACGTGAGGAGATTGAGACATGCCACCGATTTGTTTCCTAGTTGGATCACCCTCCTGCAACTTCCACCTCTTCGTTTACCCACTCATGTACTCTTGCTTCCGCATTTAATGTGTCCATGTCTTCTCCCTCCAGTTCCTAGGTTCTTGACTCTAGAGCCTTACATCATATGATTGGTATGTCGTCCTTGTTTTCATCTTATCATGTGTGTTTAGGGAGGGATAAGGTTCGTATTGCCAATGGATCTTTTCCTCTATTGTTGTTAAAGGTGATATAGTAGTGAGTCCATCCTTACATCTATCCTCAAATTTTCATGTTCTTAATTTTACACTTAATGATGCCGTGGCAATGCAATGGTTAAAGAGGACCTAACCTCTTTGGAAGCTTAAGCCAAAGTGTAAAGGACTTATAAAGAAGCCGACTTGCTGTCCAGTTCTTTAGCGTTTTAATTTTCTGTTATTTTCTATTTTTAGAAGCTTTAATTAGTAGTTTGGGATGTAACTAGGCCATTAGAACCAAATTAGAAATTTAGTAGGGAGTGGGGATTAAATTAGGTGAAGTTTAGGACTGTTTTGGGGTTTTTCATATCTTTTTTAGAGTTTTTTGGTTTTTTTTTTTAGGTTGTCCATACAGGAGGTATTTTGCTCTATAGTCATATTTTTTTATATATAAATAAGGCTTAAAGCCTCTTGTACGACCAGTTTTGAATAGTTAATGAATTGAAGTTTTTGGGTGCTCACGGTGGAGCTTGTCTTCTTCAAAAACCTCTCATACAAGGTGAGTTCTTCCTCTCCTCTCTTTATCTTTACCTCTTTCTATTTCTTCTCTTTTCTCATCTTACATCTTCTTCCTTCCCTTTTTTCTTTATCCTTTAAAATTTCTGCAAAAAATTTATCCTCCTTTTAATCTTCTCTTTTATACTTTCTTTAACATATCTATTTATTCTTACATATTCCCATCAATCTCTTCATCTTGTTCTTGTCACTTTTTGCTAGATTCTTGAATTCTGGAAAATTTCTAGTAAACATCATTTTCCTAATTTCTTTTTCTCCTCTTTAGAAGAATTCAATTCCTTACAGGTTTAACCTTCCTATGACCTAATACACCCATCTACACACTTTTCTCTAAATTTTATTGTCAATTTCTAACGTTCTTGAAAATCCCCGTTTCTTGAACACTAAACCCACCTAGTTCAAGCTGTACGCTCATACACCCTTCTTTACTTTAGTTTTTTGTTTTTTTAAATCACAACTACATCCTCAATAATGGGGGCGGCTGCAAGTCCCTTGGTGTCCCCTCACTTTTAGGGTTTCAAAATTGAAAAGCCAACTTTCTTGATTTTGGACAGATTTTGGGTATTCTTTTAATTCCTCCCTTCCTTCTTTAATTCTTTTTGAATATTTGCTTCTCTTTAATAATTTCATTCTTCTTGAATTAATTTCTTTGATTATTGGTTAATTTCTATAAAGATTTGGTTTCTTGATTGTTTTCTTTTATTTTCAACATTTTTTATTAATCAAAAATCATTCTTTATGGCTATATTGTTTTTCACAATATTCTACATCACTTCATCTTTTACAAAGTCTCTTAATTGTAGTGTCATATTTTTTCCATCTCACTGTGTGTTTCAAGATTTGGAAACAAACAAAATGAGTGGCCAAGGGTTTGAGAATGATGGATTATACTTGTTGGACACTTCTTCTGCAGTCGCTTCACCACTTCAGCAAGTTACTATGGCTCCAAAGACTTCAAATAAAAGCAGTACTGATGAAATAATACAGTGGCATAATAGATTAGTGTCCGAAATGAATTTTTAAATCCACGGATTTATCAACATCAAGTTGGTAAACAGAGCCAAATTCTTGTTGATTGGTGCAATTATGTATACTCCTAAAATAAATATTAGAAAAGACTTTTGCTTGCTTTGTTTACACTTTTTTCTTCTCTGCGAGATGTAAGAAATTTCTTATATCCCATTCCTAGCAATACTATGTATATTGTGAAGAAGACTATTTAACTTACCTTTTTTTCAATCCAAATTGGAGTGGTGTTACTTTGTCACTATTGTCAGATTGTAAATGTCATATAATGCATCAATAGTTTTTATTCTATTGGATAATAATAATAGAATCCAATTTGAATAGATAATAGACATAAGTAAAATAAACAGTAGGAGAATAAAAAAGAGGGGATAAATGAAAGGAACAAATAATTCTAGGAGGGATTAGTTGTCTTCCTAATCTTCGTCACAAGAAAGGCTGGAAAATTCCTTTTCTTGTGTCGAAATAATAGTGATTCTTGGTCCCGCCCATCAAAGATATTATTTTTTTAGATTTTTCTAGGTTTATTGGAACTTTTTGTTTAGATTTAAAAATCTAAGTAGTGAACAAACATAAAAAAGGGGGGTAACTTATTGAGTAAATAGAACTTCTTCAATGAACTTATAAAATAAAATAAAATGTAAACCTTGATGAGATAAAGATAATAATAATAATAATAATAATATATAGCATATGTGTACTATATATATATATATATATATATGTGTGTGTGTGTGTGTGTGTGTGTGCGTGTGTATGTG
>JAOXJP010240978.1:0-23205 GCA_025762735.1 Platanus orientalis | reverse complement strand
GAGAGAGGGAAGGGGCTGGGTGGGCCCCACTGAAAGGATGCGCGTGCAAATGTTTTCCTCCACAACCAAGCAAAGAATCCGCGCGCGAGACCTGCGTGACGCGAAATTCCCCTCTCCCTGATGACGTCACGTTCGAGGCTTTTCAGATGTGGACAGTAAATAGATGGTGCGTCACACGTCAGCAATAAGGCCCCACCTCCTTCGTCCTCTCTCAAAGTGTCAAAAGAGAGCAAATTTCTGTGGCCAACAAAGGTCTGTGACTCTCTGTGACCACATCTGCTGCTGTGCATATAATTAAAAACATCACAAAAAGTATTCAAATTATAGTGGGTGTGCCCAAAATATAGATATCGAATTCAGAAACACCACCTATATCAGTCTGGTGTGGTCACTTAGCGTCACAAACACTTTTGGACACAACATAAGTTTTTTTATGGAGAGGTCACCCTGATATAGGACTACCTGAGGTCAACCTAACGGAAGACTAACATCGCTGATGATACATCAGCACTAAAGAGTGAAAAGCATCCCCAAATAATGTAACTCACTTTTGCGGTGTTGATTTGTTGGTCCCTAAATTCAAAATCCTACCTTAAGCCTCACTGTAGGGGTCACACCAAATCCAAGGCAGACCAGACAACTCCTTATGTATTGAATACCATACCAATTGGCAAGTTGATAGGTGAGATATGGGAACAACTGTTCTGTGACCAAATGTGTGACCACACTACATGTTGACACTTGGTATGTATAAGGATAAAAGTGTCAAAAAAATGTTCATTTCAAATGTATGTGTTAAAAAAAGGCACAAGATTCAAAAACTCATCATCTTATCATTTTGCAATGTACGTCCCCATGGCATGGTTTCAAGGATTGGCCAAACCCGATCCGGATTAGGATCAGTCATGCCCGATTCAATCCAAGATCCGATCTGGATCGGCTGATCCTTGAAGTTACTTTATAAATTTTGCACTTGATTGGTGGATCTATTCTTGGATTGGCCAATCTGTTCCCGACTCAAATCCGGGTTTTTTAAATCATGCCCTTTGGTTTTATCAATTTTTTTTAGTTATTTTGGTCATATCAATTTTGGTCACAGAATATTTGATCTCATAAGATATCATTATGTTGGGTTGGTTATACGTCACTCTATACATTTGGGTTTGAATCATTCAAGTCTAACTTGAGAGATATCATGCTAAAACAAATCTAAGTACACGACAGCTGATGCAAACAGTATAGTTTATTTATTATAATATCCCCTTTTTCTTTTTGTAAATGATACCCTTTATTAGGCATCGTGTTGCATGTTGGATTTGTATTAGCATAATATGATCTTCAGTTAGACTAAAAATTATTCAAACTTTACACATCTTTATTCATTGTCAAACACATGGGACATTTCCCAGGCAAGTATCATAGCAGCCATCCTTCTGGCTTTGGTTGCTATGATAATTGCTGTAATTTCATTGTTTATGCACTAACTTGAATCAATTGGAGAGGTAGAAGAAGAAAATCTATTAATCATTTTAATTAGTGAATCAGCTGTTGAGACAGCACATTTGATTGATCCTTTGATGACAAGGGCACTCTATTAACTTACGGGAAGTTTCATTTTTTTCTTCTCATATATATATATATATATATAATCCAATCTAAAAATACAAAATTTATTTTAAGATTTTCCTGATAAAATTTTATAATATTTCTACCCTTTTTATTGAAAACAAGTAAAGTTTTAAGTAAATTTATACTAGATCGTTTTTCTTTAAAATATTTTTAGAGGAAAATTCTATCAAAACCATCTTTGCACTAGTGTTAGCTTTTCATACATATAACCCAATCGTGGACCTTAATATAAGCATTTGCAACTCGTGTATAAATGAGGGTGGACCTAAAAATCATATTATTTCACCTGCACTATAATCTTCACTTATGGTATACTTATTTAATGATTTGAGATGAATAGTTAAAAGGGTAAAAGAGAGAGAAAAAAAAAAAGAAGAAGGGTAAAAGCAAATCCCAAGGATACTTACCATCCTTGTAGGGCCTTTAAATGGATGGTCCCATATCATTGCACACAAGTCAGTGTGTGAAAGTCTAGAAGATTTGACATATATACATTAGGTGCATCACTTGGTTTTAGGTTTATTATTGTCCTTAAGGTAATAAAGACATAATAAGCAAATTTTTGAAAAAAACACCTTCATTTATTTTGTTGCAATGTAACCAAGGGAAAGAATGAAACCAGTTTTGGTAATTAAACTTTTGACTTTATTGAGTATGTGACCTCTCCTCCAAATAACAAAGGGAGAGCAGGGGATACTCTACACTATAACTAAGATATTCGTTCCCTCATTCTTTTAATTTTGGTGATGTAATTGGATATATTATGGAGTTTAGGATTCTTCCTATGATGGCGATAGTTATAGACAGAAGTGTTCAGTCATGGGACCATACCACCTTCTCATATAGTGAGTTCTTATTTTATAATTTAGAAAAATATTCGGTGAGAATGGTTGTCCATGAGAGAGCCCCTTATTGAAGTTGGATTAGAATAAGTGTATTAATAAGACCTATCACATTATGATATGACTTTAATATAGAACAATTCACATGAGACCATTAAATTTTTATTTATTGTAGCGTGCCTAACTATGATTATAGCACGATAATGCCGATATATCTATGAAATAAAAATATACACGCAAAATCTCAAGTCTGGATTTGTTGCGTAAGCTTATGCATAAAAAAAGCCGCCATATTTGACACTTCATCTTTTCTTACAATGTTAATCTTATGTTATGCAAAACCTTAATCCAGGGAAAACTAGAGCACACATTGCTTACCTCCACCATCACTAGCAGATTACTATATTTCTCTCACACATACACAGCCAAGTATTATTCTCTGCAAATTTTAGGATTATAAGATATGGTAATTGAAGTCTCCAGCGTTGGGTCTTTGTGATGACAAACAAGAGGGAGAGTGAGGAGATTGATAGCCTGAATTGGGGTTTGAGAAGGGAAAACAAGACAGATTTTATAGGAGAAAAGGAAATGGGAAACAGATGAGATTATTACATTAATTTTTTTTTTCCTTATTTATCTTTGGTTCAGAGTTGATGTGTAGTGTCTTTAAATAATGCTTCTAGCCTATGGTTATCCGGCAAGAAAAAACTAGGGGGTTAAACAGCGATGACGAGTAGAGGAGGAACATTTTTTTTTTTATAGTATTTGATAGAGAAACTTTGTCGGTACTTCTCATCTGCGGTTCTCTAACAAGAAAGGACTGTAGAACTCTTAACTCCTCTCTCTCTCTCTCTCTCTCTCTCTCTCTCTCTCTTTCTCTCTCTGTAATTTTCTTTTCAGTTCTTTCATTTTCGAGTAGGGTAGATAACTGGTGTGGATTTTCCATTCAGAGTGGAGATGACTCGTGGTTGATCAGAGTGAATGTTCTCCAAGTTGGTATCATCTCCGGGAGAGATATCACTCAATTACAAGTCCAGATCCACTAAAATCGTTAGAATAGATTAACATGCAACAATCGTCTATACAACACAGCACAATTTAAACCATTGTTTTTTTTTTTTGGGTACAATCACATGGGCCTTCAACATCACATCCGCTTTAAATGGGATTGACACAGACGGAAAGTCAAGGAAAACATAATACATTTGTTTTAAGACGATAACCTATGAATTTACAAGAGATTTTCGAAATCTACTAGAAAAAGAAGATTCTGAAAAATTATATTAATGCCAAAAGCTAAATTGCCCCGAAGGTTACAATGCTCTTAATTAGAGAAATGAACCCTAATTCATGTTAGGCACAAAATTAGACTAATTTGAGAAATTTTATCAAAATTAGTAAAATTAAAATAATGACAAAATCAAATCATATGGTTTCTAAGAGACATCTCAGAACAAACGTAATATTATTTGAGGGCCTTAATGAAAGAATTTGTCTGAAAATTGACTGTGCCCATGCCAAAGCATGAGTTTTGTTCCTTGAGATGATTTCCTTTAGCTCACCAAATTTCACACAATTCCATTGCTGACCCCCATGATTCCTACTAGTATTTTTTGGCCTTCTTGTGTGCTGATTTCTGTCGGTCACTCTATTCAAGGAAAGTTTGTGTTGTCCACTCTACATCAGAACTTGCCTGAGCTAGCTAGAACTCAAACAAGTGACACCACTTTGCACTGCTCACCTTACCCCCTCCAAGGATTTGACTTTGGGTCTTCCCTATGGAAGACAAATGCCTCAGCTACCAGAACATTGGGGTGTTGCCTATGGAAGATAGGTGCCCGAATTTGTTTTTTTCTTTTTTTTTTGTGGTACGGTCACATGGGCCTTCAACGTCATAGTTGCTTGAAATTGACCTGGCCTGAGCCAACTATAACTCAAGAATCTAATTAGGTGAGACCACTTTGCACTGTTAATCTTTGATGGAAAACATATTTGACTATTAAATTTTATTCTAATTATTAATTTTAAACAAAGACAAATATTTTTATGTTACATAATACTAATATAAATTTATAACACCTAATATTACAAGAGACAAAGTACAACAAAATTACATGAAATTACTCATAGACTTTTAGGAATAAAATAAAACAATAATACCTGTGAAATATTGATCAAAACATGTTTGAGATACTCTCCTTAAACTTGATTTCGTATCTCAGACGATTTTTATCTAGTATAATGAAAATAGTTTATACAAAATAGAAAATACTATGTTATTCACACATATATAATACACATAATCTCATAAGTATTTATAGAATTGGGCCAAATGACTGTTGGAACATGTTTATGACCCATTATTTATCTACCAACAATCATATATGGATAGACCATTTATATGTTTTTAACAACCAAAACAATTAAACCATTTATGTCTCTATAATAACAAAAAACAGTTAAACCATTAACTCATTTTATTAAAAGTAGAAAACGGTTTTTTTATTAAACGAGCAAATCAAATAATTGCAAAACATGAACATGCTCATAAAGGCATGCTTATGATTGGAGAAATATTCTCCATCAATGATTTGTTAATACAAATCAGTATACAAATTAAAATATTAGAATATAGATTAAGTTATTTCTTAAAAATGTTATGACTAATAAATTATATTTCTACAATTATTATTATTATTTTATTTGAATTAGAATTAATATGTATTTAAATAAAAATATAACCCCCCAATCTAGGTATTTGACCTTGAGTCTTCCCTATGGAAGACAGATGCCCAAATTTGATGAACGTTTTTGCAACCAGTTGCACGTTAATGTATTTTAACAATTGTAGAGGATCTTGAATCCTCATTTCCAATCCAACATGCAACACAATGCTTGATAAAAGATACAATAGTATTAAAAGAGAATAAATATCTATATTTATTTACTATGACACCATCCTATAACCCCTGTATTTATCACAACACCCTTAGGCATCATGTCACATTAATTTGTACCGGATAGATCTATCTCCACTCCGGCTGGAAATAATTAGAACCTGTTTCTCCGGTTATTATCCCACCATATCTGTAATCGATTCTACATACAATCTCTACCAATTGATGAACGCACATGCAAATAAATCTTAACCGTCCAATCCAGCATCGATCCTCTTACCCAAAACATCCAAGACGTGGAAACAAACTGCGTCACAAGACCACAGGGTCAGAACCAATATGGACCAATTTTGATAGCAAGCCCACCGTTGAAAGAAAATATGGGACAGCCCAAACAGAGGATCATGGCCCAAAACAAATATTAGTACCAAAAATAAAACAGAAGGTCTGCTACTGAAAATTTTCATACTGCAAGCTACAGCATGAGCAAAATCAATATTGGTAGTTTGTCTTTTTATTGTGTGTTCTTGCCGTAGCTTGCAATAGAAAAATTTACAGTAGCAGATTTTTTCTCAATAAATAAATAAAATGTGAGGAATGAAGTTAATGGACTTGACAAATTCAAATCGGATGGACCCACCCTACCCACTATATGGCATGGGTTCCACACCACTTTTGGACTGGTTTAAACTCACCCCAACCCCAACCAACAGACCAACCGTGTGGAGGATATATGGGCCCACCCAACCAAAGTGGTGGCATGTCAACTTGGACGGCTTGATATGGATGGCATTGCCACATCATTTCCATCATGATTCAATTCTCTTTCTGTATATTATATTACTTTATAAAGACTATTTTACAGTGACAGTTATCTATCATGTGAGATGATGGTGGTAGCTGAAACGACACACCCTTTTCCGTGCACGTATCTCTCTTTCTCCGATTGATTGCTCGTTCAACTTTCATACGTTGATAAACTTCTGAACAGCATTCTGGTACTGTGTTCCCTGTACCCAGATTCACAGTGGGTGTTACCCAGCAATCCCAAAAGAAGTTGAAAGAGACTTTCCTTTTACCCTAAATTATGTTCATCATTTATCTTAAATAAAGCAATTAACCGGCTCTCCTAAATCTCTAAGGTTGTAGGACGATATACTTGTTATATTTCAACACACTTGGACAATGACCATAGGGAACTAGTTGCAAGGCCCAAGAGAATAATTGTGTTCACGGGGGATTTCGATTCGTGACCTAAAACTTGCTCTGATACCAACTTAAATAAAGAAATGAGCCATCTCTCCTAAAATCCTAAGGTTGTAGGAGAGGGTAGAATTAATATACTTATTATAGTTCAACAATATATTGAGACCTTGTTTGACTTCATCAAACTAAACATTCTTATAAGCAAGAAAAAAAGAAGAAGAAAGAAATCAATTTAAAAGAAAAAATAGAAAGACATAAAGGGTTCAAAGTTGCCAAATTCCCCTGATGTGATAGGTTTTGACGGAGTTCGATGAATGTTCGGGCAGCCTCCTCAAATGATCACACAGTAAAACCGGCTTCCACATGCCGGCAAAAGAGGATTTTAGGAGGGCTATCGGCATGGTGCTGGCCTAAGGCTCTCCGATGGTAAAGTAAGATTTCCTTATTAGAAAAGGGAAAATAAAGAGTTCTGAGGAGGTATTCTTGTCTACCTTGAAAAATTGTCCAGAGCTCTTCTTATAGAGTTGCTATAAGTAATAGTTGGTTGCGAATCATCTCCTTTATCTCTGAGATAGAGAGATATCCGTAGGATTGATCGATTGTCTTACCTAATACGTCGCCAATCATTCGCTGGATAGTTAGCTAGCCGTAGCCAGATACAGTGCCTGCCGGCTCATTGCTTCATATGTCTAGTTAGATTCTCAGCGTGGATCTCCACAATCATTTTATCATCTTACCTATTTTGTTAAGGAGTCGGCTGTCGTAGTGAGGCGTTGTTTCCTCTCAAGGTCAGGCAGTCTAGCCAAGCCGAGTGCTAGTCGGTCGGTCCTGAGTAGGTATAGCTGACCTATCCCCTTGCCGAGTCATTTCATCAGTTCACGTTTGGTTGGTCTCGTATATGTTTGGGTCAAACTCGTCGGTTGTCTTCACCTACACTGGTCTGGCCTCCCAAAAGCATATGACCGAGCCGAGAGGGTACTCAATCTGTACCTATCAAGTTTCAACCTAATAACCCCTCACACCATGTGGGAAAGGAATGCCCTCTTTTTTTTTATGGGAACTTGTTAAATTCAAGTTTTAGGGTTACAATTGTTACAACTGTTAGCTGGCTTTACAAAGTGAAGAACCATATAACTGATATCGATATGGAACTGACGATATGATGAATCCAGAACAACAGTCTACAGAGCCTATGCCATATACATGGGAAGGTTTTCCTTGCAATCCTATCTGTTAAAATTTCTTATTGTTAATTCAAAATCTAACTTAAAAAGAGAACTTTGTCTTGCCCGGACTAAAATTTGCCACATGAATAGAGGATAATGTGGCAAACAAGTGATGCCCTTTTAGCTGCCAACTCAGCTTCCATGTGTAAGATTCCCAGGTTGTCCACACTCCTTTCGAGAAGGATTGGTATGCTATCATTTTTATTAAAAATAAAATAATAAGGTAAGCCACATAGGTAGTTACCCCGCCCAAAAATATTAAAAAATAATTAGTCTTAGCCATGGAACTGAGCAGATTTTCAATAAGGGCCTTGATAAAACGAATGTTATAAATGAAGTTTTAGCCTTGAAATCGAAATTGTTGAACCAGCGTGACGTAGGATAACAATGGGAGAACATTGAATTACAGAATCTTACCTCCCAATACAGTTGGCTGCAGCCTATGCATTGCCAGAACTCTAAACTCCGGTCAAACAAGCAGTTTGGGATTACTTAGAATCCCTTTGCAGCTGCAATTACTTCTTCAGTTGTTAGTGGCTTCTGAATAAACCTCCCATTTTCTTCAGTTGTTAGTGGCTTTTGATTAAACCTTTTTTTGATTTTGGTGCACCTCGACATAAGCATCTTCAATTGGAAGGTCTCAAAAACCTATACAAGATATGATTTTAGGAATTACAGACACTAACACGGGTATGATACGATATGAATACGGTAACATGACAATTCTTGAAAAACTAGGATATGATTACATAATTAATTAATTAATATTTTTAGCTATATTTTATGTTTAAATTATAATTAACATATATTAAAATGTTTGAAAATATATCTAAAACTAATTTAAAAGTAATAATACATAACAAAAAAACACATTCATATTCATACAATGATATTTCGTCTTTAGAATACAAAGTACTAAGAGTTCAAAAAAAATACAACGAAAATAAAAAAGAAAACTAAGATAAAAGAAAGAACCATGTGTTGCGTCTCTCCACCACAAACTCTGTTATTCTCATTTTCTTCTTCTTCACCTCTTCCTTTCTTCTCTTCTTTTCCTCTTTTCTCTTTCAAAGGATTAGAGTCGTCGGTTTTGCAACCTAACACCTCTCTCATTCCCTTCTTATTTTATCTCTTGTTTGTATTTACTATAATACATTTTTTAAGTATTTCTTCAATTAACCTCATTCTTCAAGTTATCAAACTCTCTAGAATACCATGACACAAGTGTGTCAAAAAAAAAAAAAAAAAATTGTTCTCCAAAATGTCACAGACACACAGGCAAAGGTATCTTCGGAGTGTCAGTATCTGATACATATCGGATACGGACACACCAAGGATTTTGGAGTGTCTGCGGTGCTTCCTTTTCAATCACAGAAATGCTACTTATCAGCTGTATAAATTGTTGCTAATCTAATATTAATTGTGTAACAGATTGACATGGTTGCATGCTTAGGAGTCACTGTCAGCTTTCTGCCTAAGATTTATCCAGCTAATCAAGGGAACTTACCATTTAACAAAACATTTCCAATTGTTCAGGAAATGCATTCAGATGGTTCCAGAAATGCATTCAGATGGTTCCAGATTAGCTCCACATGCACAATTCTGCCTCTTTTTAATTTAAAAAATGAAAAAGTTTGTTAGTTATTCTCTGGGTTTTCAGGGTTAGCCTATATCAATCAAAATTTAAACGTCCCCTATTCATAGTGTTTGCCATTCGATATTCATGGTAACATAATGGTATAAATAGAACAATCATTCATTTTAATATTGCCTCATAGCAATGTTGCAAGATGTACTTGATTGTACTTACAAACCAAATTAGTTAAGGCAGTACCATCTAATGTGTTAATCAAGTGAAACATAGTTCGTTAGAAACGGTTTTGGTTTGTCCATGCCTAACTTTTTTCCTGTGCCCAGATTTGAAATTTGATTGTGTGGTCATCTTTGAGTCAAAATATAAGTGGGACCCACAAGTTGCTTGAGGCAAGTCCATATGAGTTCGTGTTCACCTCAATGAGGAGAATTACGACGTATAATTGATTGCTCAAAATCATTAATGGGTGAATGAGAAATTATCTCCAAAGGTGCCCAATTGAACACTAATTAAAGAGGGTAAAACTTGAATAATCCCACGTTGGTTAACCCAGAAAAAGTTTGGAGGTTTATATACAATAGCTTTAAAGATATAAACTTGGGCTCCAAAGGATACCATAGTTTTGTGGAAGGGGGAAAACCTAACCAACATGGACCAAACCCAAACTAACACACGTTTTGAACCGGGCTTGGTTGGGTCAAGAAGAAAAACTAATTTTTTATTATTTTTATTTCTCCCAAAAATGGTTAAACCTGTGGGAACGTGTCTATTCATGTGGTTTTACCCTTATACCCTTATGACTGTTTCGAACCAAACAGTCACATTTGTGATAATGAAATCATCCAACTTAACCTCTTGTTTGTTCAAAACAAACATGAACATGACTATTACATTGCATCAATTTGCTTTTGTGCCTATTTAAACAGTTACAAGTAGGAATTTCTATGAGTCAATGGCTGTTCCAAACATACATGAATAAGCCTAAAAATATGTTTGTCCCTCTTACAATTAGAAAATCCAAAATTAGCCATCATAAAATGCATTATAGCGGTTGTATAAGATAGAGAGAGAACAACACAAATTTGATTCACTAGACACACAAATTGTAATGCTTCTTTTGTGTGTAGTAGATCATTATATCATAGGAGACAGACTTCTGAGAAGTTCGTAAGCACCAATGCGAGAGGCGTAATCTGTTTTAAGGACATAGTATCAAACGCCAACCTTGATTAAGTAATGTTTATGATTTTTCAATTCATCTAATCAAATAAGTCGTTCTATTTTTTTATTTATTTTTTGAGTCTTTTACTTATATGGCATAAACTCTTATTGTTTACAGAATCACATATTCATATAGATATAGAATAACGTGGTTCACAAAGATAAAGAAAATGAAAAAGGAAAAGGAAATAAATTCTCATGCCCAACAAGAGCTATTGTTCCAGATGAATAAAAAAACCACATAATTTCAACTTTGGTTTATCATGTCAAACTAATTATAACACGATCAGACTACCATTTCAATTGAGAAAAAGGATAACAGCAGAAGGGACAATCAAATCTGATGATCCACCATTTGAAGCAGGCATGCTAAAGGACCTCATGCAAGAACAGACAAAATTACCCCTTCAAAGGCCCTTTTGACACTAGAAAGCATTCCACAATGCAAAGTGTTAGAGAAAACAAGCAATTTATTTTGTTAAGTCTTAACTTGTAAACTATGGTTGGAACAGAGGATCCGTCCCTTTATACATTTGGGTTCCAATCATCTCGAGTCTAACTTGAGAGATATCACATTAATTCAACTCTAATACAGTGTCCTGATTATAACATCCTCCTTTTCTTTTTGTATATGATACCCTTTGTTAGACATCGTGTTGCATGTTGGATTGGTACTCACGTAATATGTCTCCAGTCAGACTAAGGATTATTCAAATTCTAAACATATATGTTCATTGTTAAACACATGGGAAACTTCCCAGGTGAGAGTGAAATCGAAGGGAGAAGTTCTCCACACACTTTGCTGCACTTATGTGTCTGGTTGACATGACACTCTCTGTAAATTCATTGTTCATTCAATAACTTGAATCAGTGGGAGAGGTAGAAGAAGAAATCTACTAATCGCTATAATTAGTGAATCAGCTATTTAAGATGCAGCACATTTGGGTGATCTTTTGATTTTATGGGCACTATATCTATTTAGGCGAAGTTCTCTCTCTCTCTCTCTCTCTCTCTCTCATATATATATATATATATATATATATACCTTTAATTTCTTTTTTATAAAATACTTTTTAATGATTTTATCAAATCCTTAATGATTTCATCAAATCTATCTTTGCACTAGGGTTTGCTTTTCATAAATATAACCCAATCATGAACTTTAATATAAGCACATGTAACTACTCATGTATAAATAAGGGTGGACCAAAACTATGGTATTCGTTTATCAAAAAAACAACTCATGGTATTCCACCTGCACTATATTCTTCACTTAATGATATATTTTTTTAATGATTTGGGATGAATAATTAAAAGAGTAAAAGAGAAAAAAAAAAATACCATATATGTAAAAGAAAATCTCATGGATTCTTACCATCCACCTAAGCTAGCCTTATTGTAGTGGGTATATATGGATGGGTCTCATACCATTGCACATAAGTCAGTATGTGAAAGTGTAGAAGATTTGACATATATACCTTAGGTGCATCACTTGGTTTTAGGTTTATTATTGTCATTAATGTCATAAAGACATAATAAGCAAATTGTTGAAAAATCACCTTCATTTATTGAGTTGGACTGTAGTTATATACATAGTTTAAGGGAAAGATTGACAACTTGCTGCTTCATCTAGTATCAGTTTTGGTAAATTTGTGACTTTATTAAATGACCCCTCCCCCAAATTGCAAAAGGGGAGCAGGGAGCCACTATACTATAACTAAGATATTCATTCCCTCATTCATTTAATTTGGTGATGTAATTGAATATATCATGGAGCCTAGGATTCTTACTATGATGGCGATAGTTTTAGACAGGAAGTGTTCAGTCATGGGACCATACCACCTTCGCATATAGTGAGTTCTTATTTTATAATTTGGGTAAATATTCAATGAGAATGGTTGTACATGAGAGAGTCAAGTTGGATTAGAATAAGTGTATTAGTAAGACCTACATCATTATGATATGACTTTAGTAATAGAACAATTCAATGAGATCATTCTCATGAAATCGGTCCCCTAAAAATTTTATTCAACGAGGTAGCGTGCCTAACTATGATTATAGCACGATAATACCTATATGTCTATGAAATAAACACATACATGCAAAATCTAGAGCTCGGATATGTTGCGTAAACTTTTGCGTCAAATAAGCCGCCATATTTGACACCAAGACTACCCACATTTTCTCTTCCAATGCCAATCCAATGCTATGAGAAACCTTATTCAAGGGAAAATTAGAGAGCACATTCTATACTATATTTTTCTCACAGATACACAGCCAAGATTTTTCTGTGCTAATTATTTGAGGATTATAAGGTATTGTAATTTTTTTTTTTTATTTTAAAAGTCTCTATATTGGGTATTTGCGATGAGAAAGAAGAGAGAAAATGAAGAGGTTGATAGCCTGAAATGGGGTTTGAGGACAAATGAGACAGGAATTGTGTGAGAGAATGGGGTGATGAAAAGAAAGAAATCAAAGCTTCTCAACAGTGATTCTTTGGCTAGAAAAGATGGTCTGGCTCAACGGAGATGGCAAACAGAGGAGATTATAGCAGTTTTTTCTTCTATTTTTCTTATTTATGTTTGGTTCAGAGATGACGTTTAGTGTCTAGAACTGCAGATCCATCTCTGCAAGTCATTAGGCAGCATATCAGGACCCCAAAATCTACCATTCGTCTTGTTGATGGAAAAATTCCACCACACAATCAATCAAGTTTAGTTTCTTCTTCCTTTTGTTTGATCTGACCAAGGCTAGAGATTAGAGTTTCCTCTAATGGTTCTTGCACCAGTGTTGTACTTGTCAAATGACCTCTGACGATCATGTTAGTAGGGTCTGACACCTCCTTTATAGACTTTGATGGAGAGTTATCCCTTTTCTTGAGGGATTGAGATCCTAAATGATGTTTGAGTTTCTCCTAGGATCATGAAATGTCAGGATCTTATCCTATTGACTCACAATTGACTTGTTCTTGATAAACTATTTGGATAGATCTTTCATATAAGCTTCATGAGTGAATCTGGGTGAGATCAGGATTTTGACTTGGAAGATAGATCTATTATATTTGTTGAGTGAGAGATACTGTGGCTTAACATGTTTATGCATGTGTTTAACGAGTTGAATGTCTTTGAAATTGATTTTATCCTGTATGGGGTTTGAACAGTGGTTGTTTGATCCAGTTTAAATTGAACCGGGAGATTGGTTGATTCGGCTTGATGCTGCCACATGGTAGTTTTGTGAATGGTGGGAGTTTTTTTTCCACTACAATTCCCCTTAGTTCCTTGTTTCTCAGGGTTGATGAGGAATGGGGAACTATGTTTGCTAGGTTGCTCTTTTCATCTTTGCATTAATGTTGATGGATGAGCACCTGCTAAGAAGGGTTGAGAAAATCCCTTGAAATGACCTAAAGTTTGCGTGTGATGGCCACTTTCTTCATCAAATTTCAAGTTGAGAGGCATTTTTTCTTCAGATTAAATGTGCTACTGAACAACTCCTTCACTTAACGTAAATGGGGTGTTGTCTGTCATAATGATGGCAAAGGATGTCACTTGGATTTTTTATGTACATTGAGTTGTTTGCATGAAAGACTTCTGCATTTCGCATGTCTCTTGGATTTCGAGGCATCTTTGATTATAAATTCCTTCTCTTAATTGGAGATGTCAATTTGCTTCTTGAATTTGAGCTCTGGGTCTCCTAATAATGTCTTATTCTAATTCTTCTTCCACATCCCAAGACTCTGATCCAGTAGGAGGTCCTCTTGGTTGACAATCTTGTATCCAGACTGAGGACTGGGTGATAACTACTAACAACTCCACCCCAGATAGTGAAGAGGTAGCAGCAATGATGGTAGAGGGGATGATTCTTCCTCAGGTCCGAGATCGTGTAGAAGAACTAACAGACGAGGAAGTCATTACTTTTTCCGTGGCGGTAAATATTCTTCTTTCGTTTTTATCATTAATTTTTTTTTCTTCTTCTCTCTCTCTTTTTTTTTTAACTCCTAGCTATATTTGTTGCATCTAAGCTTCTAATGCTGCCCGGTTTTACTTTCATAGTGCCAGTCACGGACTAGTCTTGGGAGAGAATATGGCTCTTCGAAGGTTGTTGGAGGAGGATCAATAGGCTGTCATTCGCCTACATGCTCAATTGGACAACTTTTTTGATAGGTCTAGGCGGTTTACTAGTGCTTTAGAGAGGGAGAGAAATGAATTGAGAGCTGAGTCCACCTAGCTGAGGGGGGAGCAAAGGAAGCATGAGGAAGGGTAAGGTCGCGCTGCTGATGGTTCACCAGATGCTGCTTCGATTGCCTGAGAAGAACTTTCATTTTTGCCTCTTCTGATCTTCTACCATCCTTTCCTTTCTTTTTATTTTTTCTCTTTCATTCTTCTTCCATCTTTTTCTTTCCATTTTACTTTTCTTTGTTTCTTTTTCCTAACCTTTCTTCCTTTCTTGACGTTCAAACAGGAATGGCCTTATTTTTTATGTATGAAAGTGATCTTGGATACCTTATTGTGTGGACGAATGGTGATGACCCTTCTTTGATGAATGAAAACATTTTTCTTTCTCTTGCAATTATCACTTTGTACTATTTTTATGTTCATGGTTGTATTGTGGTGTAATGACCTTACGATAAATGAATGATAATTTGTAATGCTAATTGTACATTTGCTTGTTGTTGAAGCTTGTTTGTCTTGGTAGCTTGATGATGCATGTCGCCTGTAGATTAGGTCTTCTTAGCTCTGGTCAAACTAGAGCTTGTTGCCTTAATCCATGTTGACCTTCCTAGCAAGTAGGGTTTTTCTTTCTCTAAAGTTCATATTGGACCCAACATGATGGGTTGGATGGCTAGCGAGTAGGGCTTCTTGTGCTCGAACCAAACGAAGCTTAGGATACAGACCTATGTTGGTTGATTTAGTGCCTAGTAAGTAGGGATTTTTGTGCTCCAACTAAACAAAGCTTAGAATATGGACCCAGCTTGGGAAGTCGAGTGCCTAGCAAGTAGGGTCTTTGGTGCTCCAACCAAACAAAGCTTAGAATATAGACCCAACTTGGTGGGTTGAGTGCTCAGCAAGCAGATCTTTTTGTGCTCCAACCAAACGAAACTTAGCATATGAACCCAATATGGGGGTTTAATGCTTATCAAGTAGGGTTTTTGGTGCTTTAACCAAATAAAGCTTGAAATCCTAACCTAAAAGGGCTGCTTCCGAAGTTAGTGGTACTTGGCTGTTCCATTCTAGGACTTTTGGTTCAACCAAATTGAAGCCTGACCTCCTAACCTAAAAGGGTTGCTTTCAAATTTATGGATGCCTAGCTGTTCCATTTTAAGACTTTTGCTTCAACCAGATTGAAGCCTGTTATCTTAACCTGAAAGGGTTTCTTTCAAAGTAAGGAGTATCTAGCTATTCCATTCTAAGACTTTTGCTTCAACCTAGGGGTGGCAATGTTTGACATAACCCGTGAACCTGACATGACCCAACACGAAAATAAGCTGGTTAGGGTTAACCCTAAACATGTTTCGGGTCAAAACATGTCAACCTGATTTGACACGATTAATAAATGGTTCGGGTTAGGGTTAAGCCAAATGGTCTTATACCCTTACCTTGACATGACACGAACCCAACTCACCAAGATGAATTACCACATAACCCGTGAACCCGACACGACCCAACATGAAAATAAGTGGATTAAGGTTAACCTAAATGTGTTTCGGGTTAAAACAGGTCGACCCACTTTGACATGATTAATAAATGGGTTGGGTTAGGGTTGATCCAAATAGTCTTCTACCCCTACCTCGACATGACACGAACCCGACCCGTTAACAGGAATTGTCACCCCTACTTCAACCAAACTAAAGCCTGTTAGCCCACTTTGAGTGGGTTTTAGGGCCTTGTATCTCAACTTAGAGAGATGTGTTCTCTTTTTCATAATATAGGAAAAAACAATGTAAAGGAGAAAAGGATGTTACTTTATTGATAATACTTTCTCAAATGACTTGCATTTTAAGGCCTAGGGAGTAGCTTCTCGTCCAGTGTTTGGAGTTTATATGCCCCCAGATTTTCTTCTTCTAAGACCATGTATGACCCTTCCTAGTTTAGGCTCATCTCTCCTTTACTGGGTTCTTTGGTGTTTTCAAAGATTCTTCTCACGACCAAGTCTCCTTTCTAGAACCCTTCCTTGCTTTTGACTTTCTTGTTGTAGTGTTTTATGAGTTTCTGGTTATATATAGCAATCCTAACTTGAGTCTTCTCCTTTTTATTCTACTAAGAGATCCAAACATAAAACAAGATGTTGCTCATTGTTTGGTGTGTCTACGGTGGTCATTTGTAGTTTTGGCTCTCCCACCTCAGTTGGTATGATAGCTTCCATCTCATAGGCTAAGGAAAATGGCGTTTCTCTTGTGGGCTGCCTCTTGGTGGTCCGTGGTCCGGTAAGCCCATAAAACTCTTGGTAGCTCTTCAACCCATTTTCCCTTTGTTGTCTCCAAGAGTTTTTTTAAGGCTATCCAATATTATTTTGTTGGATGCTTCTATTTGGCCATTAGCTTGAGGATATCCTAGGGTTGAATAATGATTGTTGATGTTGAGTTCATTGAAAAAACTTTTGAATTGTTTGCCATAAAAAAGTTGGCCATTATGAGTGATCAAAGCTTTAGGGATCCCGAATATGCAAATTATGCATTTCCAAACAAAACTCTTGAATTCTGCTTCTCTTATTCTAGCGTAAGCTTTTGCCTCTATCCACTTTAACCTGGAGCCTTTGGAAATGGTCCAACAATATCCAGTACCCATTGTGGGAATGGATATGAACTAGTGAAGGGCTTGAGTTCTTGAGCTGGCTGATGAGTCATAGGTGCATACCTTTGACATTTGTCATTTTTTTTTTTTGGACAAATTATTGAGCATCCTTTTGCATATAGGGTCAATAATAGCCTTGAGTTATGGCCTTGTGAGCTAGAGACCTGCCCCCAGTGTGGTTGCCACATACTCCATGAATTTCAGTGAGGATATATATTGGGTCTATTCGGGCCCTATGCACTTCAAATAGGGTCCAGTGTAGGAATTTATGTAAAATTGATAATTGATGAGGGTATACCTTAATTTCCTTTGACGTAATTTCCTTGCTTTTTTGTCTCCTTTCAATTGGATTCCATGTTGAAGATATTGCATGATGGGGTCCATCCAAGTGGGCTTAATTTCAACTTACTCAATGTGGCCCATTTCTTGGTGTGAGATGCTTGGTTTGTACATGTGTATCATTGTGATGACTCGCTCTTCTTTCCTTTCCAATGTTGAAGCAAGGTTCGTGAGAGCATTAATATGGTTGTTTTACTCTCGTGGAAGCTGCTTCACCTATGTATGGTGATTTTTTTTTTTTAATTTAGCTTGTACCATTTCTATATAAGAGGTCATTCTTGGATCTTTCGCATCATACTGTCATTTAGTATGCTTAACCACAAGTTGAGAATCATTGTGAATGATTAAATTCTTTGCCCCAAGATGCTGGGCTAGTTGCAATTTTGTGAGGATGTCTTCATATTCGGCTTCATTATTGGAGGTTGTAAAGCTTAGTGTAATGGTTTACTCTAAGATTTCACCATCTGGAGTTGTGAGTACCACTCATGTGCATGCCTATCTTGCATTTGAAGCTCCATCTACAAAGAGCTTCCAAGTTGACTATAAAAGTTCCTTTCTTTTGTGGGTTGATAGAATGGCTCTGGTGCAAATTTTGGAAGGAAGTCTGCAAAAACATATCATTTATAGGTTGTCTAGGACTGATACTGGATATCATATTCCCCAAGTTCCATAAATCATTTCTCAGAGAGCTCCATCTTTGAGAAGATTGTTCTAATTAGAAGGCTTGTGATGACTATGATAATATAAGCTTGAAAGCATGGACACAATTTGTGAGATGCACTTACCAGGGCAAGTGCAGCTTTCTCCATGTGGGTATAGCAAGTTTTAGTATTAAGGAGAGTCTTGTTTGTGTAGAAGATGGGTTTCTAGCCCCCATTTTCTCGTATTAACACCACGCTAACTGCTACTGGAGAGATGACAATGTAAAGAAATAATTCCTCTCCTGGTTGAGGCTTTGAGAGCAATGGAGGTGTCCCGAGATAGTGACTTAGCTGCTGGAATGCTGCTTCACAATTCTTGTTCCGTTCAAACTTTTTGTTTGCTTTTAGAAGTTAGAATAAGGGCTTACATTTATCACTGGTTTTGGAGATGAACTTGTTTAAAGATGTTATCCTTCCCATGATTCTCTGGACTTCTTTGATGGGAGATGATATTGATACCAAAGCCTTAATTTGGGTCAAGTTGGCTTCTATCCCTCTTTAAGTGACCATGTATCCTAGGAATTTGTCTGAGGATATGCCAAAGGTGCATTTTAAGGGGTTAAGTTCATTTGGTACTTCCTGAGTAGTTGTAATGCTTTTGCAAGGTGAAGGATGTGATCTTGCTTCCTTTGGATTTTTACTATTATGTTGTCCACATAGACCTCCATGATTTTGCCTATATGATCTTTGAAAATCTTGTTGATGAGCCGTTAGTAAGTGGCTCTTGCATTTTTCAAGCTAAATGGCATGACCCGATAGTAGTAGAGTCCTTGTTCTATAATAAAGGAAGTCTTCTCCTAATCTGACGGGTGCATGAGAATCTAGCTGTACTCAGAATATGCATCCATGAATGATAGGACATCATGGCTAGCTAGCATGAACCAACTGGTCAATCTTTGGAAGTGGGAAGATATCCTTGGGACAAGCTTCATTGAGGTTGGTGTAATCTACACAGACTCTCTATTTTCTATTCTTTTTTGGAATGACCATATTGGCCAACCATTCTAGGTATTGCACCTCGCGAATGGACCCAACCTGCATAAGCTTTTTAGTTTCTTATTTGATGAGATTTCTTCTTGGGGCAAATCTCATTAGCTTTTGTTTGACTAGAGGATAGGATGGGTCAACTCTCAATTTGTGAGTCATCACCTCTAACTCTATTCCTTTCATATCTTTTGGTGAATACACAAAGACATCTTTGTTGTTTCTTAGAAAGTGAGAGTTATCCCTTGAATTCTGCAGGTTAGTGGGCTTCAATTTGGGTAACACGGTCTTGCTTCTTAGTGGCCAGTATCACTTCTTCAAGTTCTTCAGTCGTGGAGGCTTGTGGACCCCAAGATTCGTTGTGTGCATTTTAGAGTCCATGATGTAGTTCCTATTGATCTGATGAGTTTGGTTGTTGCTGCTCAACCTTCATTGCTAGTGCATAGCATTTTCTGGCTAGCACTTGATCTCCTTAAACCTCTATCAGCCCTTTTGGTGAGGGAAACTACAAGCATTAATGATAAGTGGAATGGACTGCCTTCATTTTATAGATCCATCATCTTCCTATAATAGCACTGTATATAGAGGGTGCTTCGATAACCAAGAAGTCTATCATCAGTGTGATTGGTCCAAGGGACACATGGAGCTTTATCTTTTCCAAGACTGGTGTGGACCGGCCATCAAATCCAACCAAGGGGAAGGAATAGGGTTCTAGGTCAGACTTTTTAGATTCATTTGACAGAAGGATGATGAGAAAAGTAACTTTATTGAGCTTCTAGTATCAACCATGGTTTTCCTAACTTCAGAGTTGGAGATCTTTGGTGAAATAAGCAAAGTATCATATGTAGACAGTGCAACCCTTCCCGATCTTGGTTTGAGAAGGTGATCAACCCATGCTATAGTTTTGGAGATCTTGTCATTAGCTTGGCCGTCTAAGATATATGGAACACACGACATACCTGGGCTTCCTTCTAGTGGTAGCTTCTTAAGGCTGTCTTGGTGGCTTCTTCCATTCGAGGTTCTCCATAAATGGTATGAATGACAAGATCTGTTGTTTGATGCTATTAAGTGTTGGCCACCTACCTAGGAGAGGGTCTTTCCTCTCGAGGACAAGTCACTTGTGAGTTGTTGTCAACAACATTGGCCTTGAGGTATCCCTGTTTGATGAGGTCTTATATCTATAGGCAAATGGACATCTAGTAATGATTAAACCAATGATAGGTCATTAATCTGGCAATGATAGGTCATTGGAAAAAATAAGAAAAGTAAAAATGACACAACTTAAAACAACCATAACTTTTGATCCCGATGTCCGTTTGAGGCTTGTAAGTACTCAATCGAAGGGCTCAAAGAGATCTTTCTGAAAATGAAAACAGATCCAATGACCAGTAATTGATTATTGAATGACCGATCAATGGCGAGAAAAACCAGATTTCTAAGTTGTCTCTAACAAGAAGTTTTTTTTTTTTACCGTTTTTTATAGTTGTTGGAGATTTTTCTACTATAAATAGGGATAAAATCCCAAGGATTAATGTATTGAAAAAACCATGAAAAATACAAGGTAAAATCATTTTGTGGAAACCAAGCTACAAGAGTTTTACAGTAAAATCATTGTGAGTGTGTGACCTTAGAGAGTTGTCCAAATTGTCAAATCCATTCCAAGGTATTATAAAAACTTCTTGTACACCTAGTTATATACTTTAGAAGTAAGAGGTTTGATTTACATAGTTAAATAGGCCTACACAAGAGGGAACCTGAATCAAGGAAGGAGTCTTCATCCTCCACAACTTCAACTAAAGTTAGCAACCTTCGTCAAAGCTACCAGAGGCGGATTATCTCCACACTTGCCAGAGCTAAGTGGAATGTAGTCCATAAGAGTCACTGGACAAAGTGTGCTCACCGAAGACACTGAGAGCGCATCTACAAGGCAGAGGATTCCGTTGATACTTGTAGGTAAATTTTAGGTTTTTATATTTGTTCATGTAATAATTTTTAGAATTGTTAATAAAAATATAAAGGCTCAAGGGTAAGCCAGTTGGATAGTGGATGTAGGCCCGGAATGTCAAACCACTTTAAACTTGTGTTGTGGTTGTGACTCTTATGCATTGTTTAATTATTTACTTCATTCATTGATACACATTATCTTGTAATTAATTAAGTTAAAAGATTACAAAGAAGATGAACTATTTGCCCTACTCCTGCTTTACTGCAGGTCACACTATAGTGCATAACAGAGCCACGTGGTATAATAGAGTTTGAGTGATTAATTTACTTAAGTAATTATTTCACTGCATTATTAGTTAAACATTGAGCAGATCAAAAGAGGTTGAATAATTAAAGAATTTTGAAATAAATATAGTGATCCTATTCACCCCCCTCTAGGATCTGTCGGTCGCTTGTCAGGTTATGCCTAGACTATAGGTATGGTGGTGGATCAATCACTATTGTCCCATGAGGCAAGACCTCATTTTCTAGTTTTGCATATTTTCCAACCCTTGCCATGAGTCTCAGTGAGAGATTGATGCAACTTACTTTAGTGGGGTAGTCCTCTCTTATAGGCTTTAGTTGTAGTCTTTTCATCACACCCTTCAATATGAAGCATCTTGGCCTAGAACCTTCATGTGTAGGCCCTTAAGGGTTTTTTGCTTCCTTTTTCATGTTGAAAATAGCATCGACGTCTTTTCTTTTGAGACAACCATAGATAAAGTTAGTAACAAAGGAAAACCACAACTGATGGTTGTTGTTGGTGCTTGAAGATGGTAACTTGTGAAACCACCCTAAGGCTACCCCTTACAGACTAGAGGGAAGACCCAATACATCCAAGCATCATTATGCTACTCCAATGTCATCATATGTTGGTTGTGGTATAAGTGTGTCATAGGGTTAGTGGAATTATCATAATTGACAAACTTTGTCATGATGAAACGCCTAGGAATCTCTTGGTTCATGATGTTTGAACCAAATGGAGACTTCTCGAGGTTCAGACCATAGGTTGAGCTCCTCTAGACGTTTGTCCACCAAGGATTTGACATCTTGTTTAGAAACATTTTTTCTAGTTTAAGGTTTCTTCAATAAGATGGGAGGACTCCTCACCTTCATTATGGTGTTCTGTCTTTTCTTTTTCATTAGTATGTGAATGAGGGGATTGTTGGCACCAGTCAGACCCTTTTTGGTTTTCACATGGGGGAAGATGTGTCTTCAGGATGTTGTTCTCTTGAGTCAGCCTTTCCACTTCTTGCTAGTACTCCTCCCTTTGATCTCAAAATTGTTGTTGGAGATTTTCAATCTATGCTAGAATGGTAGCAAGTTGAGGGGGAACGTTTATCTCTTCAAGGTACTCCTCTGGTATAATATTAGTGCTGGTCCAAGTGGTTCTTCACCGAAGGGCCATAGAGTGTTTGAGCTTTGCTTGAAGAAAATTGTTTCTCTATAGCAAACGTTTCCCATAAACGATACCAAACTATGGATGAAAAAATTCCACCGTACAATCAATCCAGGTTTAGTTATTTCTTCATTTTGTTTGGTCTGACCAAAGCTAGAGATCAAAGCTCCCTTTAATGGTTCTCACACTGGTGGGGTACTTGCCAAAAGACCTCCGAGATTAAATTAGCATAGTTTGTTGTTAACATAAGTAGATGAGTTATTCGATTTTACTTGGGGGATGAATGCTACGCCTTTTTTATAGACTTTGATGGAGAGTATCCATTTCCTTGAGGGATTGAGATCCTAACTTCTTTTTGAGTTTCTCTTGGGATCACGGGAGGTTAGGATGTTATCT
>JAOXJP010240967.1:0-23206 GCA_025762735.1 Platanus orientalis | reverse complement strand
ACATGTCAAACACCACCTTACACTATTATTCACATCTATACACCAACTTAAAACACAGATTATGCAAAGGGAACTTAAATATATATATATATATATATATATATATATATGCTGTAACAGAATATTCAACATGAAACTCAAGCCTTAAAGTAATTAAATTACCCCCCTTTTCTATA
Source organism: Platanus orientalis (assembly GCA_025762735.1). Lineage (NCBI taxonomy): Eukaryota > Viridiplantae > Streptophyta > Magnoliopsida > Proteales > Platanaceae > Platanus > Platanus orientalis. Next base: position 23,030 of record JAOXJP010240967.1, on the reverse strand, counting down.
TTCTGTACGATCCATATTTAGAACCAACCAAACCACCTTATTATCTTAACCTCTTGAGGGAGAGAAAGTTCCCCATGAATTCATACCATACCCCAAGTATATCGGTAGAAAAATATATGTACATAACCCTATAGAACAGAGCCACATATAAAAAGAGTTGTGGTTTGTTTACAAAAAACACGCAAGAGAGAAAGGGAGGATAAACTGAGGTGAGTAAGCTTGGACAGCAGCCCCTACTGCTATCATAGTTGCTATATGTAGTAATAGTAGCTGTTGCAGCCATAGTTAGCATGCTAGACAACAACCAATGATAAAAACAATATAAGACTGATCTGACCTCTATATGCATATCATTCCCTAAGCCCATGCTCAAAGCATTTATCACTATATAAACCCACCAAACTATATGTCATAATGCAATACTTCCTTATGCTTTCTAAAAGGAACTTGAGAGTCATAAAAGGTCCTATTATCGTAAGAGCCACTCAGTTGTCATAGACCCATTCCTATTGAAATGTGAAGAGGTATCCATACCCACCAAGTGAGCTAAATACAATGGAATGAGAACAAAATATTTAAATTCACAGCTTATCACTTATAGACATGTAAACCAGGACACAATCAAGATAAAAGTTAAAGAGTTAAAATGCAGAAGGAACATGAACTACCAAAGGTACCTTAATGGGTGTCCATAACTCCCATAATGTCTAAGAAAAGGAAATGATACAGACGAAAATGGAACATCAAGGCAAATGCTGAAACAAATCAAAAGGCCAGTAGCTAAAAAAAAAAGAATAAGCAAATAAATAGGCATTCCTGTAATCTGTTCTATAAATAAATAAGATATAAAATAAATAATAAGCAGCTTCATTCCCGAAAGATAAACCAAAGATTTCTTAGTATGTCATAACCATCTCACAATGATATTCATAAACACAAACAAAATAAATAACATACATGATACCTATAAGAATCAAGGGCTAAGAGTTAAACCCTTCCCCTTTGTAGCACACTTACGTAGGAACTTCTTCTAGCACGATCAGCAACTCAGGCAGAGCATAAATTCTTGGTGTGATAGGACCAAGTAGGGGAGGAGGTGACTTGGGGTTTTAGGGCTTTGAATCATTAGAGGGAGAGACTACTAGAGGGTGTGAGAGACATGGGATTAAGACTTTTTTCAAAGGCTTTTCTCTTCAAGTGAGGGGAGCTTAGAGTTTTTGGGTGGATCAAAATCCTTCTCTCCTCCTCTTTTTGGTCGTTGATGGGGGGTTTTATAGAGTTTTTTTCTGTAGGGTTTGATGGTTCTAGGGTATGGGTGATCTAGGGTTATAGGGCATGGGGTTTCTGAAAAGGGGAATGGAGATGGGAGATGGGCTGGACAATGATGGGTGTGGTGTACAAGGTATTGGATGGGAGATGGCATGAGAGGGGCGGCAAGGTATGGGAGAGCAGAGGTCTGGGGGGTTGCGTGAGGGATTGAGGGGCAGAAAAAAAAAGTGAAGAAGAGGAGAGGGGTAGCGTGCATGGGGAAGGAGAGAGGGAAAAGGGAGGGAGCTGAGAGGAGAGAGGGTTTCCCTCCTCTGCTGCACAGGGGGTGGCCAACAGGGAGAGAAAGAAGAAAAGGCGGGAGGAGGGAGAGAGAGAGAGGGGAAAGAAGAGAGGGAGAGAGGGGGGTGGTCGGAGGAAGAGAGGATGGAAGGAGAGAGACTGAGAGAGCGAGATTGAGAGAGAGAGACTGAGAGAGAAAGAGAGAGAGGAGAGGCGGTACCTGATCTGCGCGCAGGGGGGCGGCCAGGTCGCTGGAAAGAGGGAGAGAAGAGGGGGAGGGTTTGCCTCCCCCGTTGCGCAGGGGAGGCAGCCAAGAGAAAAAGGAAAAAAAGAAAAAAAGGAAGAGAAGAAAGAAGAGAAAAGTAAAAAGAAAAAGGAAAAAAAAGAGAAGGGAAGAGAAAGGGAAAGGAAAGGGAAAGGGAAAGAAAAAAAGAAAAAAAGAAAAAAAGAAAAAAAGAAAAAAAGAGAAAGAAAGAAAAAAAAGAGAAAAAGAAAAAAAGAAGAAAAAGAAGAAAGAAAGAAAGAAATAATAATAATAATAATGACAATAAAATAGAAATAAAAAAATAAAAATAAAAATAAAAAATGTAAATAAATAAAAATAAAAATAAATAACGATATTAAGAATAGTAATATTAATAAGAATAAATAAAATAATAATAGTAATAATACTAAAAATAAAGGGTATTCATTGGGTTAAATACTTATTCCCTATTTAGAAAGAGGTGTAAAGACCGTCATGTATCAGCTTTGGATAGATTTGATTGATCGAAATTGGCTAGATTATGAGCATGGTTTTAAAATTCGGCCGATTTGGAGTCAGATCGGCTGATTGAACTCGGAATCGGTTGGGACCGATCCAATTGTAAGGGTAAACTCGGGATTTGTTTTGATTCGGCCAATCCAACTTGGGAATCGGCCGATCCGGGTGTGAATCGCCTTGGATCGGCTAATTTGGATTGGGGAATCTGCTTGAAATTTATTTATTTTTTGATTTTTTTCTTCAAATTTTGAATTGGTTCGGATCGACCGATCGGATTCAGGAATCGGTTAGGAATGATTTCGATTCTGATTCCGAGTTTTAAAACCATGATTATGAGGAAAAATTGGGAATTGCTCTAACCGTCTACTGACTCGAAGAGAAGCTCTAGAACCAGAAATTGCGCCAAAATTAAGTGCTTACGGTACCAGTTCAATCAAATTAGAGATAACAAACTCTTTTCCTTTTTTTTTCTTGATAAATAACATGAACTCATTTGGGGGAGCAACTTATTCCAATTATGGGGTATTCACACATTGAAGTGGGGCAAGTGATTCCAATCATGAGTACTCCCACATTCAAGAAGGAGGGCAACTCACACATTCAAGGGGGCCACCTGATTCCAATTTAGGATAATATTTAGTCAGCCCATTATTATTACAAGGGTACTCACAAATCATACATTGAGGGGCAGTTGCCCCCTTGGTACTATGTGGTTCTGCCACTGCCCTCAAAGGATATCTTCTATTATAGCAATGGGTACATGTAATATTGCGGTGAGGAATTTATATGTTGACCCTTAACCTGTGCCAATGTCCGCCAATGGTCAAGCGGGTGGAAATATCAATGCCAAAAGTGATTTTCACTTTTTGGAGGCATGTGTAAATCACTTCTATCGCTAATGTGGCTGTCCTTTGATTGTAGAAAAGCCTTGCTGGTAGTATTGAGGAAAATTCAGTTCAATGAAATTGAGCTTACGATCAAGTTATGTGGAACTGAGTCATATCCTCTGTGCTATCTGGTGGTGCGCCATGGTAAGCTACAGACACAAAGGAGGTGGGGCCCATACACTTTCCATGGTGCGCCACCTGGTGGCGCAGAGGATACAAGTCATGTGGAGCCGACCTGAAATCGTCTGTGACACCCCCCTCTCCATCGCATGAGGGCCGAGGCAGAGGGGGGAATCAATTCACCCCCCTGTCTCGGTTCCCGAGCGTCGCAGTGGATATCGCCCCGGTGGAACCAGCCTCACGTCAAGCGTATGGGGCCCACCGATACGCTTATTTCTTACGCGCGACATTGATAGTCCATGCATCACTTCCCCTGCCCCTAGATCTTCCCATCTCGCGTTCTTTCTCTCTCTCTCTCTCTCTTACTCTCTATGCGTAAGCGTGTGCGCGCGCCAAATAAATGCCGGTGTTCGAGCTAGGGCAGTGGCAATGGGAGAACGCGACGGCAGGCGCCATTGCTGGATTCGCTACTGTAACTGCTCTGCATCCCCTCGACGTCGTCCGTACCAGATTTCAAGGTCCTAATATCTGCTTTCCTCCTTTTAATAATTTTTTTTTGGGGGCTTTAATTTTCATTTGAATTAGTTCATGGAGGTTTTGTGTTGAAAGCGGTAGAACCCATGATTCATATCCCCATCCCCACGATTTTTATTTTTAATTTTTTTAATTTTCTGATTGATTTGAGTTTGTTAGCAGTTAAAGACGGTCGAGTCTCCAATCTCCCATCATACAAGAACACGGCGCACGCGATCTTCAAGATAGCTCGAACGGAGGTTTGTTTTTCAGGTTCTACATTTATGATTGTTTGTGATTTTAGGGTTTCTTTTTTGTGCTTGGAGTATACACCACTTTTCTGTACTGAGCCAATTTACTTTTTTTTTTCGACGAAATTTTGAATCACATTTTTAAGCAATTTTAGAAGCTGAAATATACGAAGGCAAGGTGAAAATGTATTTGAATCTCGCTGTACTGGAACAAACTATTACAAACCTAACCAAGCGTCTTGCTTTGTGGCGACTCTCGTCCTGATAGCACTTTCAACGGCTTTCACTCTGTCCAGGTAGCCCTTTCCACTGGCTCACTCTAGCCCACGTTGCCCTTACCCGTTTCCAGACTCTAGTCGCTCTCACTGTGGTCCAGACTGCCCTTTCCATAGGTAGTTTCCTCTGTGACCCAAACTCCGGATGTGGTGTGGGTCTAATACCAATTGTTATGAACCTAACCAATAAGCCAAAAGTCCAAAGATTGGAGTGTGAGGCTAGGCCCTTTAAACCATTGGGATCGTAACTCAAAATGTATTGATTTTTTTTTTTACAATATACCAGGCTCTCAGCTATTAACTAATGACATTTCGAAGAGTGGAATAACTCTACTTATTTGAGTAATGGATCGATGACATTAGTACATTACCAAGTCCCCTTTTTCATGAATTCAATGTGCTTTACATTGTTAGAACCGTAAGTGTCATTAGTTTTAATGATGTCTGGCTCATGGTTATTAGGAGGATAAATTGGTGCATGTAAGGTTGTCAAGGTGGGAGCGAAAGTGGTAACTGGATTATTAGTTGGGTGGATGACATGGTGTTTTAGACCTAAATATAAGATTGATTTCTTTTTTTCTTGGGATTTAAGAACAATAGGAAACACATAGATGGACGGAGCACGAATGCATCTCAAACAGTGGGTATCATTGAACGCCAATGACCTATTTGATGGTTGCAGTTTAACTTGATGCTGTTCCTTATTTATCTGAGCAAAAGCAGTTTTATTTAATCAATATTTAAATATTGGATAAAACATGTACCATTGAACATTGATAAGAGAGATCTATTTATACTTTGAAGTTAAAAGATTATCAATTTATAAAGAAAGGTTTTTACTTGGATCAGGGATCTGTTATTGTGCATGTGACAGACCATCGTGGGAGATAGCATAAGAATTAAGGAAGGATGAAGGTGGTCATAATTGAAGCTTAATGCTAGACATAAGGCCCACCTTGAACCTCAAGTAATACTCACTTAAAAATATGTAACTTTGACACTGGCATGTGTGTGAGTGTGGGTCCTGGATTTGAGGTGCCACCATACTTTGACAAGTTAGATGAAGTCATGAAACCCTTAGAAAGAATAGTCTCTTCTTATCAAGGGGAAGGGTGTGCTTTCTTCGAAAGAGTTAGAGCTACAACTTATCAATTTTTTACTAAATCAACACATTGAAAGGTTGGATTATTTCATTGTGCTTATATACTATTACGGCATTCCTGTTTGGTTCACATTATTTATGCTGTAGCATCATAGGACTAATCGCACCAATGTGTGTTTCAGGGTTTGAAGGGGCTTTATGCAGGTTTTCATCCAGCAGTTTTTGGTTCAACTGTTTCATGGGGTTTATATTTCTTCTTGTAAGTGCTATTTTGATGATTTTCAGGTTCGTGTGTGATCTAGGATTAGATACCTTATATGAGGATTGGACACCAAATCCTTCATGCTATTAGCTAATACTTAACCAGTAATTACAACTGAACTTTTGAAGTTTAACATCAACTCTGGCCTTAGGAAGTTTGGATGAAGATCTTGTTAATTTCTAAGTCATGAATAGAGGAGAGATATTCAACCTGAATTTTAATAACTTTTTTTTGATATCATATTTTACCTAACCTATTGATAATCATAAATTATTGTTTTCTTGGTGCTCCCTTTTCTACTGTTTGTTATGTTCTCTCTTTTCTGCACCATCTCAAAATTTACTGCAGCAGAACATTCATGGCATTACCAGCCAAGAAAAGAAAAGAAAAGAAAAAGATATTTTTTTCTTTTGGATCTATTGCTTATTTGATGGTTTATTAACTGGATTGCAGACAGCTGACCAACACAGACATGAAGTAGTTTTAAGTCAGAAGTTTATTAAACTCTTTACTGTAGTAAAATGATTTTTTATTTTATAACTTTAACACATCAAACTGAACTGTTACTGTTCTATGGTTTTGGTTCTTAACAATGAGAATATGTGGTCTTATTTAATTCCAGTGCATCGCTATGCTTGATGTTTGCCATATTTGTCAGATATGGTAATCTGTTATTTCTAGGATGCAAACGCAAATCTACATATTTCATGCATCAAATTTAAAAATGTCTTAATTCAAACTATTATATTTTTTAGTTTCAGACTTTAAGTATGGTTTGTGATTTTTACGTATTCCTTTTTTTTTTGATAAGCAAGTGGGTCAGTGGGTTGGTGATTTTTAAATATTCCTACTCTGTGTGAATGTTGAATGGCAAGATATCTTGATAACAATGAATGCTGTTGCATTAGAAGTTTCTGCTTATGTTTGTTTTTGCATATCTGAAGAGAACAACCATATAAACTGAATTGTTTGCTTTAGGATTCTTCAGTTGCCTTCTTTCACTTGATTTTTTCCCCTGAGGATGTAAAGAATCTGAATGTTATCATTTTATTTATGAATAGTTAGTAACTTTATAGGTTTGTTGTATTTGTAGCTATAGCAGAGCCAAACATAGGTACTCTAAAGACAGCGAGGAGAAGCTAAGCCCTGGTCTTCATCTTATTTCAGCTGCAGAAGCAGGTGCTTTGGTTAGTACTCTAATTGCTTTTAAAGGAGTTGGCAAGTTCTTGTGGTTCAACAGTTAAAAAGTGTTATTCCACTATTTAAGAGGGTCATGGAGGTTACGTTAGTATCATAACTCTTATCTTCTAGTTATGCAGCCAGTCCCAGTAGCTGAATGCTTGAAAATAATCTCCCCCCCTCCCTTTATCCTTCTATTGTCTCTCATATTTTTTCTGTGGGAGTTCATGAATGCTACAACTTGTATCTCTTGTGACCCATGTATTTTTTTTTCAGGTATGTTTATTCACAAATCCTGTATGGCTTGTAAAAACAAGATTGCAGCTTCAGCCTCCTCTTCGTCAAACTCAGCCATATTCTGGGTTTTATGGTATGTTCCACATCTTATGTTTAACTTACTCACTATATTCTCTCTGAGATACACCTTTTTTTATGACAAATTATTCAAGTTACTCCTTTTGTTTTCTCCCTTTTTCTGATAAATCACTGCAACTTTTTATAAATAAAACGTGTAAGATTTGCATGTATAAAATAGGAGAGGTGAGATTCTTTTAATTGAAAGAACAAAAGATGCTTAGAAATATATATTTATCTCACAAGATAATCCTACACCAATCATTTTCATATTGCTCTCATTTGAGGCCACTAAACTTCTTTATGACATTGGACCACTTTGAATAGAAAACAACTCACGTCTGTACAGATTTTTGGAATGTCTCTTCAAATGTTGGAAATTTGTTTTGTTACAATCGTCAAATACCCTGGCAAATTACTGATGAAAGGATTTTGAATAAAATTTGAGCTCGAATTCCAATTAAGCCCCCTGGCCAAGAAGATAACACATCATTTACACATCTTAGACTAACCCATGGGATATTGAAAATCAAGAGAAAGAACGAGCAAGTGACGGTAATGGCTCTTTTCGTTTTTTTTTCTTCTGTTGAATAACAAAGAGATTTTATTAAAGAGATAAATAAATAGGGTATGAAAACATTTCTGATTTTAAAGATAGAAACAAGGACCAACAAGCCCCAATTGCTCAATGAGCTAAATAAGGAGAGAATCCCCACTAAAGAGTGCAAATTTGGATGCTCCACTCTTGGCCAGCTCATCTGCTAACCCATTGGTCGATATAGGCATCCATTAAAATAAGATGTTCACCCTGGAAGCTAGGTCACATGCTGCTTTCAATATGTGTGATAGTCTCCCAGAGCTGCCTCTTGAACATAAATCCAGCCGATGCTAAAGTCCATTCATGTGATGTTAATTCTTAAAATTTTGGTAAAACAAATTAGACTGGATGATCAAAAAGGTTGCTGAAGTCAAAAAAAGAATGTGGTATTCTTTCAAGGGCATGGAGCAACAAATCAACAACTTTTTCTGGGAGATTGAATGTAGGAGCTGGAGTCCGAGAAGATCAAAGATCATGAGCTGGAATGCAATGGGGAGAAGGAGAAAAATGGAACTAAATTTTTTACAATCAGACATCAATTATGATAGGGAAGACAGGGGGAGAAATAGGAGAAGGGGGCGAAGGGGCAGAAGGCACTTTGATTCTCTTGATGAAAATCAATATCTGCTCTTGGAATATTAGGGGTATGGGGAGGGAGGAGAAGAGGTGGGAGGTTAGAGATATGATCAGGAGATGGAAAGTGAATATATTAACTCTTCAAGAAACGAAAGCTTAGATAATTGATAGGAAAATGATGTTGGACTTATGGTTTAGAAGGAGGTTTGATTTCAAGCATAAGCCTGCAGAGGGGCAGTCAGGAGGAATTCTGGTGGCATGGGACACAAACGTTTTGGAGGTTCTTGACTTGGTTATGGGGGATTACTCGGTAACAATCAAATGTAAGAACAAGGAGGATGATTTGATTTTGGGCATTTTCGGGGGTTTATGGGCCGTGTAATCAGTATGCTTTTGGGAAGCTAAGGGAGGAGTTGAGCAGAATCCGAAATATGTGGCAAATTCCTTGGTGTGTTGGGGGGATTTCAATGCAGCTAGATTTCTAGAAGAGAAGTTGGGGACTCGTCGAATGTCTAACCACATGAGAAGCTTTGACAGTTTTATATAGGATCTTCAGTTGGTTGACTTACTGTTGAGGGGTGCTTCCTTCACATGAACTAATAATCAATATAGATGGGTTAGCAGCTGATTAGATCGGTTTTTACTCTCAGCTGACTGGTTGGACCTAGCCCTGATGTTCATTTAAGAGGCCCTTCCTTGTATGACTTCGGATCACATCCTGATTATCCTCCGACCGTTTTGTTTGCCGTCTGGCCCTCGCCCTTTTTGATTTGAGCTTATGTTGTTGGAAGTTCTGGGCTTCATTGAAAAGGTGAAGCGGTGGTGGGAAGAGTGTGTGGTGATAGGTACAACTAGCTTTAGGTTGGCCCAGAAATTGAAGTTTCTTAAGGAGAAAATATCAAAGTGGAAAAAAGAAGAGTTTGGGGGAATTGAATCAATGAAAAACAATTGCTTGAGCAAAATCGAATTGTTTAAGTCTAGAGAAATAGAGAGTGGAATAGAGGGGGATGAGATGATTGAAAAGAAAATGGTTGAGCAAGAATATCAAAGAATTCTTAGAATGGAGGGAATTTCATGGAGGCAGAAATCCAGGATATCGTGGCTAAAGGAGGGAAACAGGAACACCAAATATTTTCACAAGATGGCTAGCTGGAGAGGATCGGTAAACTTTTTGAATAGACTTAAGATTGAAGGAGAGTGGGAGTATAATCAAGAGCAGATAAAGGGTGCTGTGTAGCGTTATTACACAAATCTTTATATTGATCCCTTCCCAGTTCGGCCAGTCCTGGAGGGTGTGGTGTTTGACCGTATAAGTGAAGACCAATGCAAGTGGATGGAGAGGCCTTTCACTAGGGAGGAGGTGTTGATGGCTCTTAAGGGCATGGAAGAGGACAAAGCGCCTGGCCTGGATGGCTTTCTGACCAAGTTTATTATGGTTTGCTGGGAGGTGGTGGGTAAAGATGTTTTGGATGTCTTCGCAGAATTCCACTCTAAGGATCATTGGTGTAAAAGTTTAAGTGCAACTTTCATTTCTCTTATTCCTAAGAAGAAAGGGGCGGCAGAACTGAAAGATTTTAAGCCAATTAGTCTGGTGGGATGCATATACAAAGTGCTAGCCAAAACTCTAGCCAATCGTCTTAAGTCAGTCTTAGGGAATATTATTGCTGGGTCTTAACACACATTTATTCCTGACAGACAAATGACAGATTGCTCGTTAATGGCAAACGAAAATATTGATGCAATGCTGAAAGCATGATGGGAGGGGATAATACGCAAGGTTGACATGGAGAAAACGTAGAATCATGTAAATTGGGGATATGTTGATTGGGTGTTCGATCAAATGGGCTTTGGGATAAAATGGAGAAATTGGATGAAGATTTGCATATCGTCTGCATCATTCTTGGTTCTAGTGAATGGATCCCCTAAAGGTTTCTTTAAGAGAAGCCATGGCCTCAGACAAGGCGATCTTTTATCTCCTTACTTATTCATAATGGTAACAGATCTTCTGGGTTGTATGGTAGCCAAGGCAGAATCAGTGGGACTTGTGCGGGGATTTCCTTTGAGGGGAGGTATGTCGGTGCCTTTTATTTAGTTTGCGGATGATGCTGTCTTTATGGTGAAAGTAGATTTATAAGACTTGCAAAATCTGAGATGCTTATTGTTAATTATGGAAACATCAACAGGCTTAAGGGTGAACTGGACCAAGTCCATTCTAAGCCCGGTGGGCCATATTCCTAATATTGATAATCTGGCTGAGGTGTTTGATTGTGAGGTGGAGCATTTTCCAAATACATATTTCGGTCTTCCCCTCGGGGCGAAGTCCTCATCTGCAGACATTTGGAATCCGGTCACTGCGAGAGTGAGCCATAAGCTATCTAGCTGAAAATGTCAATACTGGTCAAAAGGAGGGAAATTGATCTTGATAAAAAATGTTCTGGCAAGCATGCCTATTTACCATTTATCGCTATTTCAGGCTCCTAAATCAGTAACAAATCAGATGGAGAGACTCTTCAGGGATTTCTTATGGGGTTCTTCGAAGGAGACGAGGAAGATTCATTGGGTTAGTTAGAGCTATATTTGCACTTCTGTGGCTAATGGAGGTTTGGGCATTCGATCTTTGGAGGTTACTAATAGGGCTTTGCTTATCAAATGGTTATGAAGATTCGGAGTGGAAACAAACACCACTTGGAGGCAACTTATTGCAAACAAGTATGGGGAGGAGTTGCATGGGTGGGTTAGCGGATACCCGGAGGGGGCAAGGGGGTGCGAAGTGTGGACGAACATCTACAAAGGAATGATCGAATTCCTTCCTCGAGTCTGATATAAGATTAACAATGGTGAAAGGGTTTGTTTTTGATAGGATTCTTGGTGTGATGGGGAGGCGCTTGCTAGCCGCTTTCCGTCTTGTTATAGCCTTGTGCAAAATTAATGGGGGACAGTGAAAGATCATATGGTTAGATCAAGGGTGTTTTGTTCTTGGAACATTTATCTAAGGAGAGATCTTAATGATTGGGAGATCGATGAAATGGAAAGATTATTGGAGCTGTTAGATAGTTATAGACTTGGGGAGAGGGATATGCTGGATAAAATGATTTGGAAACTGGATGAAGACAAAGGTTTCTCTATTAGATCTATGTATGAAGCTTTAATTCTGCCACCTCGGATTTCGTTTCCAGTGGAGTGTGTGTGGAATTCTCATATTCAGACCAAATCCACCACTCTCCTCTTGTGGAAAATATGGTGGAATTGGATTCCTACGATTGACAATTTGGTGAGGAGAGGACTGATCCTACCAAATTGGTGTTGTTTATGTAAAGCTGATGCGGAATCTGTTCACCATTCCTTCTTGAACTGAACTTGGTCTACTTGGCTTTGGAATTATTTTATTCGGAGATTTGGCATCTCTTGGGTTCATCATTGGTCGATGAGAACCCTTCTTTCATGTTGGCCAAAGAAAATCCTTGGTGGAAATAGAAGTATGCGTAAGGAGATGTGGCTGATGGTGCCGGCTACTCTATGTGGGGCTATATGGGAAGAATGAAATAGGCAAATATTTGAGGGGGTCATGAAGGAATCCCGTGCCATCTTGGATGGTATTTTAGCCAGGATCCATGGCTGGTTTTCTTGGCGCAATCAAAGGGAGGCTCCTCTGTTCAGAAATTGGATCTTTGATTGGGAGTTATTTTTGACTTAAGCCTTGTAGGCGCTTGTATGTTTTGTTTTCCTTTGTTCCTTCTTTTTGCTGCAGTATTCTGGCATCTCTCATGCTGTATTTTCTTCTTGATTTCTAATATATTTACCTTATCATCTTCAAAAAAGAAGAGAGGAAGTAGAAGAAGCAGGAGAAGGGAAGGAAGAAGGGAAGCCCACGGCTTACCCTAAAAAAAGGGAAAGAGATGGGAAACTAAGCCCATGACCAATTCAACATTCAAATAAATACCTTAATTCATTGATGAAGTCGTTGGGGGGAAAGGGTTCCTTTTATAGGCTTTACAAACCTAAGAACCAAGAAACTTTCCAAAAATAGAAACTTCTTAAACCTAACACAAAACCTTCCTAGACCTAAACTTGCTAAACTAGACTTCCTAGAACATTAAACTAAAAAAAATCTTACAAATTTGACCCCTTTCTAGGGGCTGTTGATCACCCATGTGGGAGGATCCCACGTGTGGACTTTTATGTCCACTAAAGGACAAAAAAAATAGTTGTGGATGACCAGCCCATAAAAAGAGACGTGTGAGCATGCAAGGGATATCAGGTAATTACACACAGCAATCAGAATGCATAAGCAAGATTCCTATCCTTCAAACAAGTACACTTAAGCCAAGTCAGAAATCAGGTAATGAAATAACTCAAACTGTAAAGGAATAAACCATATAAAAGATTTAAAACAGCAGTTTGAATTAATGGTTAACACTATTAACTACCATCCAAGCTTGTGGAAATCAGCTAGCATTCAAAATTCTGAGACCTATGGGTGTCACACACTAAAGGGTGAAGAAGATGTGTAGTAAGGACCTCTCGGGCAGGGTATGGGTTCAGCACTTGGGCAAACAGCAAGTGTGTATAAGGGGAGGGGTATGGAGGATCTCAATCTGTGGGAAAACAGCAAGTGTGTGGATGAATGTGTAGGGATGAAAACAGTGGGTATCAAGGGCCTTTGGTTAGTAAACTGAAGGTACTGATATAGAGATTAAAACACGATCAGATGGAAACTAAAACAGAGGTGATTTGGAGAAAATGAAGGCTGGGCAGCAAGGAATAGGTGCTAGTATGAAAGTGTTGTAGAGGGAATACCTGTAAGTAACTTGCACAGCAAACAATAGAGAGAAAATACTAATTCTATGAATATCTCTGATCAGCAACACTATGAAAATGTCTGGAGAGCAAGTATTAGAGAATAAGCAACAAGACTGGAGTGCCTCAGAGCAGCAACACTGTGAGAAAGTATAGGACAGCAACCACTCGTGTACCAAGTATCAGATCAGAGGTGTTTTCTTCAACAACAAAACTGGAGTGATATCAGTGGGGGTGGGTCTCCTTATATAGCTCACAATTTGCATACACTCCCCCTTACAAATTCAAACTCAAAATTCAAAACAATAGAAACTTTCGAATTTTGAAAACTTGGAACTTCTAACTAAAATAATAACAATTAAACTCTAAAACAAAAACAAATTGCAACTAAGGGCCTCCCACATAAAATATAATGTAGCACCCCTCAAACGAATAAAAGACACAACTGAGAAGAAAAATAAATGGCACATGCTGCCAAAGTGGGGTCCACATGACCCAAACATAAAATAACTCAAAAACTGAGCCTCCAAAGGCTTCCAAACACCTCTAATTGTGACATGTGGCTATCTCTAAGCATACTACTCGATTCAAAGGGTCAAGGGACCCTTTCTCCTGCAGTGGAAAACACTAAGTTTGAAACATGGCATGATGTACCCATCAATACGACCTTGGCTTATAGCCTTATTACATGGACATTTCCTTACTCTAAAACGCCAAACCCCATAGCATTCAATGCCTTAGTAAAAAATTATTCCCAAACACTTGTTAACCCACTCAGCTAGCTCCTTGGCTGCTTGGACTTGGGCTTGGGTCTCTAAATGTGGTACCTCCTGTCCATCCAATGTAGAGCTGCAGCATCGATTCTCTCCCCCCATTAAAAGAATTCAACTCTCTTTAGTTTGGGGTGGTCTAAGAATACCGTCTCCACCATATTGGGCTGAAACAACCCAACTTCTTCTTAAGCTTTAAGGTTGGAAATTCTTTGCTAGGCACCACCTTTATTTCAGTATTGCGGTACTTAAATGAGTAGGTGTTGTAGCCACAATGCTGCGCCTTCTTGTCAAAAAGACCTGGTCATCCAAGAAGAATGTGACACACTTTTAATGGCAGCACATCATATTGCACTTTGTCAACAAACCCGCCAATAGAATAGGTAAGTAAGCACCTTTCATTCACCTTTAGACTGATGCGGATCAATGGGAAACAACTTCAAATAATTAAAGAACAACCCAGAAATAAAAATATGGAATTTTTGGGCAAGGGACAATTCTGTATTTTTCTTGAAAGTTGGTAAAATTACGAAAATACCCCTGGTGGTTGTCAGAAAATTCTGAAATTTTAGGGTTATGCAAGGCAGATATTCAGGGCTTTCTGGTTAAAATTTCAATAATTTTCGAGTCCTCTAGCTATTTTTTCTAGAAAACCCCAAATAGGCTATGCCCGAATTCAACAGAAATCCAAAGAATTAAGCACCGCTTCAAAATCAATCAAGCTTTCAAAGAGCTCTGCTTATCTCTTAAAGTAGACTCAAAATCCTCTGAACAAGTGCTGAGACCTCCCCAAAAGCTTGCTCCCAAAGTACACAAAAATTCAATAAAGTCTGCTGTCCCAAGGTGTGCCGCCAGCCTCTACTTATGGTTTCCCCTATTTAATAGGGAGAAGTTTTAAGAGATGAAAAATAGGTCCAAGTGGGTTGCCCAATGGGTGTGGATACCTTGGTGTAAGGGTTGGTTCAAAGGTGATGGGGTTAAGGAGTAGTGTTGAAGAAAGTCAATGAAGGTTATGGAAACTGCAGAAAATTCTGATGGGGAAGATGAAGTAATGGAAGAGAGAAAAGAAGGAAGAAATATAAGAAGAAGAAAGAAGAAGGAGATTAAGATGAAGGAAGATGGAGGAGAAGATTGAAGGAGATTGAAGAAAGAGAGAAATCTCCTTTCCTGGAGAAATCGTAAAAGAAGAAGAAGACCAGCCATGCTTGGGTCTCAATAAACAATTTCTTATTATTCAAATTTGCCTGAATTGTTACAGCCATAGGGTTTTTAAATCCCTCTTAATAAAATTTGGCTAAAGTGCCCAAAATACCCTCCCCTAAGGTGTTGCATGACCAGCACTACTTATCCCCTAAATTACTCTTAAAACAAATAACGTAAAGTACTAAAATACCCTCTAATCACTCATACTTAACAACTCTACTTTATGGCTGTAAAAATCCGTATTATATGATAAAATTAAAATAAAAAGACCCTAAAACCTCCCTTACCATGGACACTTGTCCACTTTCTTCCTCCATTGGTAGAACTTTGGCTTAGGCTTATAAAGAGGGTAGTTTTTCTCTAAGTGGCGTAGAGCTACTGCATTAACTCCCCTATCTTAGAAATTTTAACTTCGTTGAGTTGGGGTGGAAGTCCTAAATGCCGTCGCCTTTTGGAATCTAGTGGAAAAGGAAAGAACCTGTAGTCTTCTTGAGCTTCACCCATAGTGCATCTTTGCATGGAATCACAGTGATCTTCTTTCTGTCCTACTAGAAGGAGTATGTGTTCTTGAAACCACAGTGTTGCGCCTTTTTATTATAAAGCCACGGATGCCCAAGTAATGTGTAACACACTTTCAAAGGTAGTACATCACACATCACTTTATCAGTGAATCCCCCCAAAGAATAAGTAAAAAGGCACATCTCTTGAGGGATGTGGCTCAATCTTCAGTCCAAGCTTCTTGCAAGCGTCCTTAGACACAACATTAGTACAACTACCACCATCAATCATAAAAGAGCACAACTGGTTGTTGCACTTACTCTGGTCTGGAAAAGACTACTATGCCTCCAATCCTCAGTATCCTTGACCTCCCTGGTGGTTAAGACTGGATGCAAAATACACATTGGCCTCTCCTGCTGGTCCTGAAACTACTGCTTAAGATTTGCCTCTGCCTCCAAAAACATCTCCTCTATCGAAATATAAATCTCTACATCTTTGTCATCCTTAGATGTAGGCTGTTTGTCTGCAATCCCAACAACTCGTTGAGGACACTGTGCCTTCCTATGGCTAGTGTTACCACACTGGAAACAACCTGCGCCAATCCTCCGAGGAGAACCCCTTACCTTGCGAGCTCTATAAGGTGAGATGGCTCTAGTGGTCTGGCCTGGAACTGCTGGCATCCCACTAGGTTGAGATCTAGGGAATGTGTGGCTTGATGTTCTTAGAGCCTGAGGCTGCATGCACGAAGAACTATCATGGAAAGACTACCTCTGTTGGTTTTCTTTTAAGTGATCCTCTGTGGTATAGGCTATATGGATGACATTAGTGAGAGTAGTAAGGCGAGTGGAACACAAGCTTGTCGCAAGCTGAGGATGCAACCCACACTTATAAAGGGCAATCATGATGTCATCATCCCAATGGGTACTCTCATGGGCAGTTAAATGATGAATGCGGCTAGTGTATTCCTCCACAGTAGAGGAACCCTACTGAATTTGTGTAAGCTGAAGATGGGCTATCTACTTGGCTCCTTGAATTTCAAATCTATGTCTCATAGCTATTCTCAGATTATCCCAATGACCGAAGGTACCCAAAGGCCTTTGATTCTCCTTGTAATTATCCCACCACATCCTGGCTGTCCCCTTTAACTTAGTTTCAGCAATTTTAGTCTCCTGCCTTTTGGAATGTCATGGAAATCCAAAGGCCTCTATATTGTGTAGCCAATCCAGAAAAACATCTTTATCACCACCACCATAAAAATCTGGCACCTCAAGTCTCACATTACATCCAATGGCTAGTTGGGCAGCACCATGAGAGTAATCATGGTTCTCTGCAAAGTCTCTCCTAGGCCTATCTCTCTTGGGACTATGCTCAAACTAATGATGGGCTGCCTCAAATTGCACCTGGGTGTCAACACCTCCACCTGCCAGACTAGATGAAATGTTTTTGTTGGGCTCTTGCTGAAAAGTTTCTTGAATAATCTCTTTCTCCTTTTTAGAACCTTGGGGCTGATTTATGGACTTGAGAATAGTATCCAGCTAGACTGTTATGGTATCGAACTTGTCATCAACCTTCTTGTTCAAATTTTGGAGTTCTCTCTTCAACCCCGCAAGTTCCAGTGCTTACTCATCTACCACAACATTAAGAAAGGTAAGGGTTCTTTCCATTTGGTTGGCCATATAAAATTTGTTAGGATCCAAACTAGGGTAAGACAAGTTGGTTCCCTAAGCTCTGATACCAAATGATGTGGAACTAAATGCGTAATGATGGGAAACAACTTCAAATAATTAAAGAACAACCCAAAAATAAAAATATGGAATTTTCGGGCAATGGGCAATTCTGTAATTTTCCTAAAAGTTGGTAAAATTACAAAAATACCCCTGGTGGTTGTCAGAAAATTCTGAAATTTTAGGGTTATGCAAAGCAGATATTCAAGGCTTTCTGGTTAAAATTTCAATAATTTTCGAGTCCTTGAGTTATTTTTTTCTAGAAAATCTCCAAATAGGCTATGCTCGAATTCAATAGAAATCCAAAGAATTAAGCACTACTTCAAAATCAATCAAGTTTTCAAAGAGCTCTGCTTACCTCTTAAAGTAGACTCAAAATCCTCTGAAAGAGTGGTGAGATCTCCCCAAAAGCTTGCTCCCAAAGTACACAAAAATTTAATAAAATCTGCTGTCCCAAGGTGTGCCGCCAACCTCTACGTATGGCTTCCCGTATTTAACAGGGAGAAGTTTTTAGAGATGAAAAACAGGTCTAGGTAGGTCACCCAAGGGGTGTGGATACCTTGGTGTAAGGGTTGGTTCAAAGGTAATGGGGTTAAGGAGTGGTGTTGAAGAAAGTTAATGGAGGTTATGGAAACTGCAGAAAATTCTGATGGGGAAGATGAAGTAATGGAAGAGAGAAAAGAAGAAGGAAGAAATATAAGGAGAGAAAGAAGAAGGAGATTAAGATGAAGGCGGAGGAGAAGATTAAAGGAGGATTGAAGAAAGAGAGAAATCTCCTTACTTGGAGAAATCGTAAGAGAAGAAGAAGACCAGTCATGCCTGTCTCTCAAAAAACACTTTCTTATTATTCAAGTCTGCCTGAATCATTACAGCCATATGGTTTTTAAATCCCTCTTAATAAAATTTGGCTAAAGTGCCCAAAATACCCTCCCCTAAGGTGTGGCACGATTAACACTACTAATCCCCTAAATTACTCTTAAAACAAATAACATAAAGTACTAAAATACCTTTTAATCACTCATACTTAACAACTCCCTACTCTATGGCTGTAAAAAGCCTTATTACATGATGAAATTTAAAATAAAAGACCCTAAAACATCCCCTACCATGGACACTCGTCCACTTTTTTCCACCCTTGGTAGAACTTTGGTTTAGGCTTATAAAGATGGTAGTTTTTCTCCAAGTAGTGTAAAGTTGCTGCATCATAAATTGGTGTTATTATCCTATGCTACTTTATAGGGGCTTGAATGTGGTTTAGTTTTCAGTCTCAATTTCTTCACGGCTTCTTCAGACACTACGTTGGTGCAATTGGCTCCATCTATTAGCATGGAGTACAATTGACTATTGCACCGAACCTTGGTCTTGAAAATGTTGCTTCGGCACTGATCTTCTTCCTTATCCTCCCGAGTAGTTAGAAGGGGGCATAGTACATAGATGGGTTTATCATCTTCTGATTCACTTGCTTCATCTTCACAGGCTTGGTCTGCTTCTAGAATCATTGACTGTGTTGGCACATTGACTTTCTCTTCAAAAGGCTATTTGTTGGAGAAAGCTACTACACGATTTGGACATTGTGCTTTATGATGACCGTATTCCTTACAAGTGTAGCATTGGGATCCTTTGCTCGCTGATGTAGAACCTTTGGATTTAGGAGGGGTATAATTTCAAGCTGGTCTAAAAGATGATGATGCACCACTAGCTTGTTGCTTACTAGTAGAATACCCACTACTAGTCATCATGGTTTTAAGAGCTCTCTCTATGAAGGCCTTTTTATGGGGTATGCTCTTTAAATTTTCATGTATCTGATAGGCAACCTGTATGGTATCATCCAAAGATGGAAAACAATTGTAACTTTAAGCCAATAGAGACTTGAGGTTGCAATCCCTACTGATACATAGCCACTAATATCTCATTAGTTCATTTAAAACCTGCATGTGTAGCTAAGTGTTGCAACTGATTTGTGCATTCTTCCACAGTCAAACTTCCTTGCCTCAGTTGGGTCAACTGAAGATGTGCTCACTGCTTGTAGTTCCGAGGCTAAAATCTCTTCTTCGTGGCTGCTCTCATCCCGTCCCATGTATTCATGGCTCCATATTTTACCTTGGAGTAGCTTTTGTTGTATTCTGTCCACCATATTTGGCTTGTTCCTTTTAACTTAGCTTCTGTGAACTGATATCTATGGTTTTCTGGCACATCATACCAATCAAAGAAGGCTTCTATGCTACGTAGCCAGTCAAGAAATATGTCTGAATTTTGATCACCAGAGAAGTCAGGCATGTTAAATCTAGCATTCTGATATACTTCATGATGGCTAACACCTGGGTGGTTCACGGCCCTGTTATTCTGTTCCCGCCTAGTGGTTATCACTTCTTGTTGGTATTGAGGAGCTACTTCACTTACAGAGACACCATTCGGCTGATTTGAAGGGGCTGCAGATCTAGAAATCTATCAGCCTGCAAGATTGCTTTTCCTGGCTATCCTGTCTTTAATTCCTGCATATCCTGTTGTAGTTGATTGATAGCCACTGCCAATTGCTTGATAGAATCCTGTATGTATTTAATACCATCTCCCATAGTATCTACCCTAGACATTGTAGCCTCAAGATCTCGGGCATGATTCTTAATTTCAGCATACAAATCATTGTTGCTTAACCCCCATGGCTTCTCAGGATTTCAGCTAGATAGAAGTAGAACCAGCTGGAACTTGGCTCTGATACCAAATAATGTAGGCTGGGGTAATCTCGAAAAGGGGGATAAGTACTGCTGTATGGAGCTTTAACAGAAGCCAAAACAAGCTTTTAAAAGCTAAAATTTTGTCTAGGGGGTATTTCTGGACATAAGGTGTGAAATTACTAGAATGCCCTGACCATGTGGCAGAATTTTCTAAAATTTTAAAGATAAATTCTGATATATAAAAGAGTCTTATGTTCAAAATTTCATCAATTTCTGACAAGATTTGATTTATCGTATCATAAAAATTTCAGTCTAGGCACACTTTAACGAAGGAAACCCTAGACCAATGTGGGTTTTATGAAGAATAAAGGGGAACATGTAAACGGGTTTAAGTGGACTCTAGAGGATCTGGTGGGGCACATGTGAGGGAACAAAATCCCCAAGAAAATCCAAGAAAATATAGGTTATAGGAGGGGGCGATTTTCAATATATATATATATATACCCAGAAAAATTCTGGTTTAATGAAGATATGTTTGGAACAGAATGCTAGCAAGGCAAAATTTCAGTAATAAAATTGTATTAACTTGAATTAAAAACTAGTAGCGCGACTAGGAAATGAAATACCTGATTTATGAGTGTAGGATTTGTCTGAATCAGTTCAAAACATTCCCAGTTGTGAGGTCTACTTGCTGTCCAGAATCTTAAAGAACAGTCTTGAGTCTTCTTTTTCTTGCTCAATCTTGTATACAGTCCAAATATTGGTGAAAATGGAGAAGAAAGAAAGAATGGAAAGAAAGAAAGGAGGATGAGATTGGAATACAAGGGAAAGGTGATAGAAAAAATTGATGAAGAGGAGAGGAAGTAGAATAAGAAGAATAAGAAGAAGAAGAAGTAGGAGAAGGGAAGCCTATGGCTAACCCTAAAGAAAGGGAAAGAGATGGGAAACCAAGCCCATGACTGATTCAATATTCAAATAAATTCCTTAATTCATTGATGAAGTCATTGAAGGGAGGGGGTGCCATTTATAGGATTTACAAACCTAAGAACTAAGAGACATTCCAAAAATAGAATCTTCTTAAACCTGATACAAAACCTTCCTAGACCTAAACATGCTAAACTATGACTTTCTAAAACTTTAAACTAAAAAAAAACTTACAAATTTGTAATCCCTTTCTAGGGGCTGTCGACCACCCATGTGGAAGGGCACCGCATGTGGACTTTTATGTCCGCTAAAGGACAAAAAAGAGAGATGTGGATGACCCTCCCATAAAAAAGAGACATGTGACCTTGGCTTATAGCCTTATTATATGGACATATCCCTACTCTAAAACCCCCAAACCCCCTAGCATTCATGCCTTATTACAAAATAACCCCCAATCTCTTGTTAACCCACTCGGCTAGCTATTTGGTTGCTTGGGTTTGGACTTGGGCCTCCAAATGGGGTACCTTCTGTCCATCCAATGTAGAGCTTCTGCATCACTTGCTTTGCTAGAGGGGCTTACAAGTTACAATTTTCTCGTCTTGCCTTGTGAGGTTCTCTTGTGGTGGAAGTTTATTTCTTTTGATGTACTGGCATAGGTGGCCAATTGTTAGAAAGACTATGGAGATTTCATAATGTTCCAAAACAAACTGTGGACTTGCCATCAGGTTGAATATTTTGTATAGTAACACACTATATAAAGCTTTGGGCAAGTTGATATTTAGCAAAAATTAGTTATGGTGTACAAAGAGATTTGTTGTGGGGAATGCTCTTAATAAATTTCTGTATAATGCATAAGGGGGGAGACTACATTAAGGGTTGGGGTAGGCTGGCAGGGCTATATCCCACCCTCTTAAAGTTCAATTATTTTATTTTGTTTTTATTTTTTGTTTTATTTATTATTGATTTGTATGAGTTTGTAGGTAAGTGGGTGGGTGAAAATTGGTTTCAAACCCAGATTTCTGGTATCATCACTCATAGACTTCACCAGTTTAGCAACCTGGTATCCTTTAGGGAACTTTAAATACACCAGGATATGGGAGCAAAACGGCTATAAGTGATCCAGTGAGCTAATGCCATCGGCTGTACTTCCATCATAACCAAGCACCAAGCCTCCCTTGTGCAGTAGTCTTGGTGGTAGTTTTCTACCCTTTTTGATTAACAACAAAAGTATAAGAGGATTTCACAAGCATCTTAAAATATATGCATAAGTTTGTGTTTCAAAGAAAAAGTGTTCAATTATAAAAACTCTACAGATCCAGTTGATAGGATTGTTTATGACACCAAATACTCTTGTTTCTCTCTTTCCAAATTCCCCACATTACTGCAAAAGGAATCATTGACCATAAAATTTTAACCTGACTACCAAAAGGTGAGGAACATCAATAAGTGAAAATGTCTTGTTGATCAAAGGGACACTCCCTTGAAACACTAAAGTGAGCCTTGACATATCCTCACAATGGGCGTAAAGGTGATTAACATTCTCTTCCTCGCACATCACACCCTTATTGGGCAAACAGGAACCTCTTTTCTACCCATTATTCAAGTGCACTCCTATACATTGGCTCCTACACTTGGGAGGTTTTAGATACTTCATAACGCACATGTACTACCAAGAATGCCAAATTACTATATGGAGACAATGGAAAGGATGCCATCAATGAGTGATCCCAATAAGACAATATTAACAAATAAACGATATTGCCTGGGGTGGATTGGGTCACCTCAATGACGTAATATGTTTATATGTTATATTATATATAAAATAATATATAATATAACATAATATAACACAATATGATCAACAACAACAACAACAACAAACAGCTTTATCCCAACTATTTGGGGTTGGCTACACGAATCCTGTTCCGCCATTCCGTTCTGTTTAGGGCCTTATCTGCTGTTAAATTACAAGCTGCCATGTCCCTCTTTACTACCTCCACCCAGGTCAATTTTG